>NW_004624734.1:917518-1010856 GCF_000247695.1 Heterocephalus glaber | reverse complement strand
AAAAAAAAAAAAAAAAAGAAGCCAAGTACTCTCCATCAGGACAATAGGAAAGACTCCTTGATGTTATCTCAGAAATATACTAAACCACACCCTTCGAGGGCTCAAGGGTATAAAAGAGTAAACTCCTTTGAAAGCCTCTGCTTAGAGAAAAGAGCCCTAGGGTGCCCTGTTCATTCAGACCCTCTTGGGGAAGTGAACCTATGTTCCATCAGAGGCCATGTGATGGTCCAGGGGGGCCAGGCTACTCCTGCTCAACCTGGTGGCACACCTTGGTACTCATTTTTCGAGGATGCAGAATACAAGAGTTATCAGGTCATGGAGGGCTCCACTCAGATTTCAGAGGAAGGCCTGGGAGGTCAGGCAGCGTGCCCTGAGAGGATGCTGTGTGAAACTGTAAGAGTGAAGCCAACGGTGCAGTGGAGACCCCAGGAAATTGGAGATGCTCAAAGCTGAGTTTGCCTTGAGTCTCAGAGGAGTCTTTGGAGCTGGACTTTTCAGCAGTGCTGGAACTGTTAAGATTTTGGCAACTCAGGGCTGGGGATTTAGCTCAGTGGTTTTGCCGCCTACTGCGCAAGCGCAAGGACCAGAGTTCGATCCCCGGTAACAACAACAAAAAAATGTCAGTTTTAAAAGATTTTGGCAACTCAGAGTGACTGTAGCATTTGCATAACGAAATGGATATGAGCTTTTTTTTTTGGTACCAGGGATCCACCTTGGGACCTTGCACTTACAAGGCAGGCGGCGGAACCATTGAGCTAAATCGCTGGCCCTGGATATGAGCTTTTGGGGTGGAATGTATGGTTTGGATCTAAAATATCCCCCCTAAAGTCTCATGTGTTCAGGGGTGAAACTTTTGAAAGGTGATTGGGTTGGAGGGTGCTATGGGGGATCCATCCATCCAGAGTTCATAGCTGAATGTGCTGTTGGGAGGCGGGGCCTGGCTGGAAGAGGTGGTCACAGGGGTGTGTCTTGGAAGTGTGTATTCTTGTTCTGAGCTCTTCCTGTCTCTCTGCTTCCTGGCTGCCATGAGGTGAGCAGCTTTCTTCTGCCAGGCCCATCTGCTATGACATTTTCATCTAGGAGCCATCTGAACATAGACTGAATCCCCTGAACTGTGAGGCAATTAAACCTCTCCTCCTCTAAGTTGAACCATGAGCCAGATTAAAGCTGTTCTTTAAGTCATGGATGTTGGGTGTTCTGTGGTGAATATAGCTAGTTTGAATAACCTGGGTGGAATTTGGACTATGATAGTGATTTCTAGTTGCCTGGCACCTGGAATGATTCTTACAGCAGGATATTGCCTCCTGGTTATTGGTCTTTTATCCTACAACTTTGTTGAGTTCATTAATTAGTTCTAGGAGGGTTTTTATTTTTGTGGTTACCTTGGAATCTTCTATTTAAACCTACTGTTATTTGCATATAGGCCTGGGAGGGTGTGGAGGAAGTCTAGCCTTCTCATTCTTTTCCAACCTCACAGTGGGGAAGGCGAGCTCCCTGGGGCACCCTTTATGTATGTATGTATGTATGTATGTATGTATGTATGTATGTATGTACCGGGGATCAAACTTAGGACCTTGTGCTTGTGAGACAGGTACCAGAACCACTGAGCTAAATCCCCAGCCCTGGGGGACCCTATTTTTAAAAGCTTAGTATTTATTGAGCCCCTACTCCCACTTCTTTAGAACATCTGATTTGTGGCATGGGTTCTGTGGGCTGAGGTTGGTTCTGACTTCTGTGCACTCACATTTATAGTCACGTAGTGTGAAGGGCACTTTCGCTGAGAAGTTAGGACAGAGGGGTGGGAGTAGCTCCTTTCATCTCTGACCAGTGCACATGTCTCAGCCCGTGGATGAGCTGTAGCTTCTGTCACCAGCTGCATCCTTCTATTTGTTACTAATAGGAACCTGTATATTCACAGGAAATGTGGTTGCATATGAGACCAAGGTTATTTTCCTTTTCCTGTCCTTCTCCTTCTCCCTTTCCCTTTCCCTCTTGTCTCCTTCTGTCCCTTCTTCTTTTCTTGCATCTTTTTTCTTGTGGAATTGGGGATTGAATCTAGGACCTTCACACTGAGCTACATCCCCAGCCCATTTTTATTTTTTGAGACAGGGTCTTGCTAAGTTGCCCAGACTGGTCTTGAGTTTGTCAGCCTCCAGAGTATTGGGATTATAGGCCTGTGCCACTATACCTGGTTCAATTTTTTCTTTTTAAAGAAATACACATTGGAGCTGGGTGGTGGCACTTGCCTTTAATACCAGCACTCAAGAGGCTGAGGAAGGAAGATAGGTGTAAGTTGGAGGTCAGCTTGGCCACATAGTGAGTTCAAGGCCAGCCTGAACTACACAGCAAGACCCTGTCTCAATAAAACAAACAGAAATAGGCATCGGATTTTATGGTGCCTTCTTTCTTTTTTTTTTTTCTGTGCTGGGGATCGAACTCGGGTCCTTGCACTTGCAAGGCAGGTGGTGAAACCACTGAGCTAAATCCCCTGCCCGCATCAGATTTTATAATGTTGATCACTGAGTAGAAGTCAGTACTTAATCTTATTTTAACTTATTCTTACTTTTCAGGATATTCTTATTTTGAATAAATTTAGAATAATTTACTAATATGCATGGTAACTTATTCTGAAGTGTTGAGTAACTAGTCTGGTAGAAGATACTGATGTGACAGCTGTTCTTACCCATCCCTCTGAGCAGAGTGGTGCTGAGTGTCTCTCTCTCCTTTGCAGGTCGTGCTGGGCGGGTGTCTAAAGGGTACTGTTACAGACTGGTGCCTCGGGACTTCTGGGACACGTGCATCCCTGATCATGTCAAACCGGAGATGCTGGTAATGTGCTTCAGGCATTGCAAAGTTAGTCTTTTATAGAAAAGTGATTTTCTGAACAGTTTACTATAACTTTAATGTCACATAATTTTGATCCCCAAAAGCTCACTGACTGCGCTTGTCTGTGGTCACAGAACTAACTCACCACTTACTAAGCACTAGGCGCTTTCCCCTCTCCTGTTCTTGTTGTTGGTTTTTTTTGTTTGGCACAGGGATCAACTAGGGTCTTTGTGCTTGCGCAGCAGGTGGTGAAACCACTGAGCTAATCCCCGGGCCCCCCCTCACATTCTTAATGAGAAGAATGTTTTCTGGTAGCTGCTGACTTTACGAGAGCATTATCCTTAAGTACTGCTGTTTTCTGTTACCTTTTGTAGTGAATAATTGTGGATCCACTTTTTTCTTTCTTCTTTGTCTTTCCTCTCTCCTCCCTCTTTCTCTTTCTTGCCCATTTCTCTTGTCTTCCTATTTTTCCTTCTTTCACTTCCTATCTTTGTCTCTTTCTCCTCTCTTCTCCTCTCTCACCTTTCTGTTTTTTTTTTCTTTGCTTCTCCTCTTATTTCTCGCTCTAGAACACCAGTCATGTGAATAGGCTAATTTCGTTCTCTTCTTGTCTCTAAACTCGTTTTGTTCTCCTCAGCGCTGTCCACTAGGAAGCACAATATTGAAAGTGAAGTTACTTGACATGGGTGAACCGAGAGCTCTGCTGGCAACTGCCCTTTCTCCACCTAGTCTGAGTGACATTGAGCGCACCATCCTTCTACTGAAGGAGGTAGGGCTGTGTGGAATTCATTAATGGTGGAAAAAGCCAAGATTTTTTTTTAGTAGGGGAACCTAAATTTCACAATCTTTTTTTTTTTTTTTTTTTTGGTACTGGGGATTGAACTCAGATCCTTGCAGTTGCAAGGGAGGCGGCAGAACCACTGAGCTAAATCCCCGGCCCCTAAATTTCACAATCTTTTAGGTGTTTTGACTGTTGTAAATGGTCAGCATGTGCTTGTAAAAGCCTCTGCTCACTGAGGGGTGACTTCCGGTCCCACGCCTGTTGTTCAGAGCAGCCCTGTGGCGGGTCTTGCCAAGGTGCACCCTCTCCTCCTTTACCTTGCCCTTGCATCCCCAGTGCCTCTTGCCTGATGCGCTCTGGTCTTCTGTTGCCCGTCAGTTTGTTCCTCACTCTCCCCTAGTCCACTCCTCCCCTTTGTCCTTGCTCTCTGCCCATTACTGGAGCCCTGCTCTTCCACTTTGGACTCCATGGCCCACTCCTGACTCATGCGCGGCTCTTCCAGTGTGCGGTCCTGGCCTTTGGACTGGCTGGGTCCTAGTCCGCACACCGCTGGGGCTGTGGGTATTCTGCTTCTGACCCTTGAAGCTGGGGATGCTACTGGTGCCTTATCCTCAGATGTGATACCTGCTTCTGTGAAATACACTTTGTCAAGTTAAGGAAAGTTTTTTCTTCCCTCATACATAGTTTAAATTTTTATGATGAGTGACTGTGTGCTACGGTTGTTGGGTCATTTATTTATTACTGTGCATTCTGTATTTGTTAATTTGTGAGCTAAGTAGACATTTGTGAACCTCTTGTTACCTCCCAATGTCATACTTTTACAAAATAGTAAAACAGTAAAAGTTTGAAGAACAAATTTAAAATATTTTTGTGGTATCATCAACCTTGCATGAATTGACTTAGGTGTCTTTTAGAACATTAGTCGCCAAAATTTGGTCTTTATTTCCTGCTTTGCACTCTCTGCCGTAAGGATGAAAAGGGTGTGCATGAATCAGTACTCGGTAATAGCGCTGATTTATTTTATAAAGGTGGGCGCACTTGCGGTTAGTGGGCAGAGAGAAGACGAAAGCCCCCATGATGGCGAGTTGACCTTCCTGGGAAGAGTGTTAGCCCAGCTCCCAGTCAGTCAGCAGCTGGGTAAACTCATAGTGCTGGGACATGTGTTTGGATGCCTGGATGAATGTCTCATCATCGGTAAGTGTGAGGACGGGTGGCCCTAAGGAGCTCATGGAGCCACCGTCTAACATCTCCCTTCTCTGTGTTTTCTGTTAGCAGCTGGACTTTCGTTGAAGAATTTTTTTGCGATGCCTTTTCGGCAGCATCTTGATGGATATAGGTATTTAACATTTGTGTCGTAAGGCTCACCTCATCTGGCTGCTGGCCTTGAGACTTCTGTTATCTGTTTGCAGGAACAAAGTGAACTTCTCTGGCAGCAGTAACAGTGACCCCCTTGCGCTTGTGGAGGCGTTTAAGGTGAGTGCCTGCACCACCTGCGGTGGCCGCCACAGGTTGCAGGGCGTCCGCATCCCCTGGCAGGAGCGGAGGGATGTGTAGGGTCACTGACGTCCATTGTTAACTAACAAACTACTGGAAGAAGAGCTGGGTGGGGATGGGGGCCAATTTCATGAAATTGGTTGAAAACATTAAATCAGTACATTTTCCTGATCATTGTGTTGAAATTGGAACCTTAAATTTTAATCAGTAAATTGTTTTGAAACTGTAGTCATTTACTTTTAGATGTGGCAGGCTTGTCGACAGCGGGGAGAGCTGCGGCATCCCAAGGTTGGTCACGTTTCCTTTCTGTTTCCTTGTGGACAGCTGCAAGAATCAGACTGCCTGCGAGTCTCTCTCAGCTCCGTCACTGTGTTTGCCTCTGTGGCACTAAGGCCTGAACGGCTGTCACTGTAGACAGTTGTCATGAGCTGTCTGCAGCTGGCAGGCCGTGATCTTCTTGCTGTGTCTTTGGCAGTGCTGCTTACCCACAGCTCCCCCTTGCCCACTGACCTGGCTGTGGGTGGTGGGCTAGTGTGTGTTGGTTCAGAATGAAGAACCCTGTAGCCTTTGCTCTTTTTAATTTACAAGGAATTTAGCCCAGTAGTCTCCATTTCTTTCTTTCTTTTTTTTTTTTTTTTTTGTCAAATTTGTTCTCTACCTAACTGATTAGGCTCCAAAGACTGTGGCTAGATCTGTCTGTGTGTAGGTTTGCTGCATCTGGTAGGTCTCTACCAAGGAGTCTGTAAGCTGCCCTGTGAAGAGGCCCGTTAGCCTGGTGTTGTAGCACACGCCTGTATCCCAGCTACTTGGGAAGATGAGGCAGGAGGCAAGTTAAAGGCCAACCTGGCTGATTTAGCAAGATACTGCCAAAAAAAGCTGGAGATGTAGCTGAGTGCTACAGCACTGCCAGAGCATTTGCCCAGGTAGCATGTTTGAGGGCCTGGATTCCATCCTGAGTACCACATTAAAAGCAAAACGAAACAGCTGCTGTGTTTCAAACACTCAGCTATCATATCTTCCTTGTTGGTATGCCACCTGTCTCATGTTTTTACCAGCCCAGTCAAGTTGTGTCTGCTTTTAATTTTGGGACAGGTAAACTCTTAAGAAGAGCTGTCCCTGTAAGCGTTTGAGGTTGGGGCCTGTGTATTCTGGCTTCAGTGTGAATTAGAAGCACCTGGAGAGTGTGTAGGTGTTCACTCCAGGGCACTATTCAATGGCATTATTTTACATTTATCTCGATTTTGGATGAGACGCATGTACAAAGTAGGCAGATGAAACTCTAATGTATTACCTTGACTTTGAATGTTATGCTTTGATGTATTTAAAGGATGAACTTGACTGGGGACGGCTAAATTACATTCAAATCAAGAGAATTAGAGAGGTAAGTTACAAATTCTTTGATTAAATGGGGTAAATAAAACTGATTTATCAGATCAAGCTCCAGCAATGCACAGGGCTGTAATGAGCATGCCTCTTCTAGCAGGAGTGCCAGTATCTTCACCTGAAGCATGGCACCTGCTTGTGTCCCCAAAAGTACCTTTTTCAGGTGAAGCCCCCCATGGTTTAGCAGGGAATGGGTGTGTTACCTTGTCAGATACCTCTTGTGTATCAAGATAAGCAAGTGGTCTTTTCACTGTTAATTGCATGCATTATGGGTTTCTTGCTGTTGATCTTGCCTTGGGTTCTTGGAATGAACCTCTGTGATTGTAATATTTTCTCTCACAGCACTGCTGGGTTTTGACTGCCAGTGTTTCCTCTAGAATTTCTGCAAGTGTAGCATAAGTGGAACTGGCTGGTGCATTGTGTGTGCACACACATGTGTACATAACACGACCAGATTTTGGCATTAGGTTTGTGTCACCCTGGTAGGATGAGCATCTTTCTGTGCTCAGGAGTAGTTGAGGGATCAGTTTAGTAGCTGGGGGTGTGTTTCTTTTAAACCGATAGAACTCGTCTGTAAAAGCACTTGGGACCAGTGCCTTTTGAGGGACAATTTTTTGTTAGTAGTGTATGTTTGTGGTCCGTAATAACTACATTCATTCTGGGGACTCGGTGCACATATGTAGCACATCCTGGTCATTTTTACTCTCACCTCCACCCTCCCCTTTCTCACTGAGCAGCACATTTAAAAACAACATTTCCAATTTCCCCGATAAGTTATTGATCCTTTCTGGTTTCTAACTCTTTTAAAGTCATTCTTGATGAAATTGGTTTTTATTCAATAATTCACTTTTTATAGATCTTCAGGTTTATTGCGTGTGTAGTTTGTAAGCAGTCTTCTTACTTTAATTTCAAATTTGTGTTCAATGGTAACAGCTTTCTCAGCATGAAGATTGCGTGTTTGTGTCCTCTCATTCTTTCTTGGCTGTGGTAATGTGGTACACTGTCGGTGTCAGGGACCCTTGTGCTAAGGCCTTCCTCAGTGGGCCTGTCTTTTCCAATGTTCCCACAGCAGATTTCAATGTGTTTTCATAGGTGGCTGAGCTGTATGAAGAGTTGAAGAGTAGAGTCTCACAGTTCAACATGTATGTGGACCCGCAGCAGCCCAGCTTGGACCCAGAGTATCCGTACAAGCAGCGCTTCATCCTGCAGGTGAGCCTCTGGGGCTTCTGCTCGTTGGCCTGTGGGTGAAGGGGGGAGATCCACAGATACCAGCCTGGCTTCGGGGCAGGTTTGGAGGCCGCTGTGTTCACACCAAGTTTGGAAAGTAGGAGCCGTTCCTGTCTTCCCTTGTTGACACTCCTGGCGTGGGACTGGTGATGCAGACCTGCTTCTCCTTCCCAGAGAAAATGTTCCTTCTGGGGAGCACCAGCTGTCAGCTCAGTCCCGAGAGGCCCTTCTCTTGGAGCTTTCAGACAGGGAAGGTGCCCTGGAGGCAGCCTGTGCGTGTGGCTGTCCCCCTGCTGCCCTTGGAGGCGTGGGTGGAGAGGAAGAGCTGTGTGTGTGGAACCTCGCAGGCCTTCTGCAGGGAAGTGTGTCCTGGCAGGTGCTGCAGGGCTTCCAAGGTGGTTGAGGCATGCAGCATGGGGTTTGAGGTGGAAACCTGGGGACTGGGCATGCCGGGAATGCAAGTGCTTTCCTGGAGTAAAGCGGCTGAAGGCTAGGAGCTTCTGGGGTAGCGTGCTTCTCATGGGTGTGTTCCTGCTGAAGAAGGGACCCTTCGCAGGATGCCTTTTAGAAGTGACTATGAGATGCCAGCCCTTGGTCAGGGCTCGATGAGTTCTGTCTGCACACTGGGGGGTGTCTGAGCCATTGGTGTGAGTGTCAGGACAAGGGTGGAGAAAGCGAGTCAAGGCCCAGGCTCAGCCCACCTGTCTCCGGAGCCCCATTCTAAGAAGCTCTCCAGCTCCTTGAGGAAGGATGCACCCAGTGTGTGTTTCGCGGGGAAATGGCCAAGCGCTTCCCTTGACAGATGGGAGGCCCCATTTCTGTGCAGAAGATAACCATCCTTTACTCCCTGGGTGTGCATTTCTGCTGGGGTGAGATTAACACTCCGGGGAGGACACCTGAAAAAGCGATGGTGCTTCCTTGTGAACCTGAGCTTCTCTTCCAGGTTGTATTGGCAGGTGCTTTTTACCCCAATTATTTCACCTTTGGACAGCCTGACGAGGAGATGGCGGTGAGGGAGCTGGCTGGCAAAGACCCAAAGACGACTGTCGTGGTAGGTGCAGAGGGTGGGAAGCCACCCAGGTGTGGCAGAGTCATTTTTCCCAAGTGGTCAGCACAGAGCATTTTGTTCCTCTTTTTTTTTGGTACCAGGGATTGAACTTGGGTCCTTGAGCTTGCATAGCAGGTGGCAAAACCACTGAGCTAAATCCCCAGCCCTTGTTCCTCTTTTTTTAAGTGCTCTTCGGGCTTTCTAAAGTCAGGATTGTGTGTTTGGCCCTTCAGGTGCTTCTCCTTGGCCTTCAGGCTTTTCCTCCTTTCCTGTAGACCCAGTCTTCCCAGAAAGCCTGGAGAACTGGTGTGTTCATTAAAGACCCTTTTCCGTAAATTTGAGAATATTTTATTAATTAGCAACTTAATTATACACAAAGAAAAATGGCATTGCTTGGTGGCTTAGTACTGTGGTTTAAACCAGTGATCCCCTGAGTTGCATGTAGAACCACTCAAAGAGTGCTTAGTAGTTTTATTTTAAAATTCAAATTGGGGTCCTTACAGTCTAGGAAGGTCTGGGCTAGAAATCAGCATTTAAATGGTGTGTGCTTTGGCCTGAGGACAGCTCTGTGAACCAGGTGTTCATGCCCTACAGTGACATCAACACCTGGAGTACAGTGTTTGGGACTGGATTTTGATCGGCCTCCTTGGCTGGCATAAGCCCGAGTCTGATGTAGGGAGATGGAAAGCATTTGGTGAAGTCAGCTGGGCACTGCTCGCCTACTCTGGGTGTTGTTACACCTCCCTGTCTATCCTAAGGGAAGGGCCTGTGAGGAGGGCCGGAAGCAGGAGCGCGGAGGCAGCTGGTGCCAGTGCATGGTTTCGCCTGAAGGGGCAGCTGCACCTGAGGGGCATCAGCTTGGGCCCTCATCAGAGCGGACTGAGGCCTTTGTTGGTTTCCTGTCTCTGCTCTCCCCTCAGTGGTGTCCTTTCTTCAGATGTGCATTATGCAGGGTCCCTCAGGGACCTTAATCAGTTTCCATGTGTTCTGGAGGCCAGAAGTTAGTAGCTGGGCATCGGAAAGCTAAGTCACAGCTGGTTTGCTTAGCACTCCAGGGAGAAGCTGTGTGCAAAATACATTGCAGGCTTCTCTGAGCCTCACACTGGCCCTCGGAGTTGAGGGCCTATCATCTCCTAGTATGATAGTGAGTCCATAATTTTTTAAAAAAATTTTTATTGTTTTGTTTTGTTTTTGTTTTTGGTACCAGGGATTGAACTCGGGTCCTTGAGCTTGCACAGCAGGCGGCCAAACCACTGAGCTAAATCCCTGGCCGTGAGTCCATAATTTGCCTAAGGAGCCAGGCAGCTTCAGGGAGGGACGGAGTGGGAGCCGATTTGGTCCCATGTCTGAGCTGCCCTCCCTGGCCTGGTGCCCCCGAGACCCAGTGGGCCTTGAGGTCAGCAAGAGCAGGAGGGCTGGGACAGCCGCCCTGCCGAGGAAACGCCCTCCTCTAATGAGTGGTGTGCTCTCCCTGAGTGAGGTTCCCTCTCGTCCTTCTATAGAGGTGTGATGCTCCACAGGCATATTTAGTCAGCTTGGTTATTTTTTGTTTTTGTTTTGTTTTTTGGTACTGGGGATCAAACTCGGGTCTTTGTGCTTGCACAGCAGGTGGCGAAACCACTGAGCTAAATCCCCGGCCCCAGCTTGGTTATTTTAATACCTTTAAAATAAAAGAGAACTAAGCAGAAATCTTAATTTTGCTGTTAATTGGACTATTTTCCTTTTTTTTTCTTGCACAATACTAGGGTGCTGAGGATTGAACTCAGGGCCTTCACACTGAGCTACATGCCCTGCCCTTTTTAAAATTTTGAGATAAGGTCTTCCTCAGTTACTGAGATGTCCAGACTGCACTCAGACTCCCAATCCTCCTGCCTGAGCCTCACCGAGTACTGTGATTATGTGTATGTACCATCATGCTGGCTTTTTTTGTGAGATGAAGTTTCACTATGTTGCCCAGACTGGTCTGGATCTCATGGGCTTAAACAGTCCTGCCTCAGCCTCGCTCTGGGGCTGCAGGTCCATGCTAGTTTAACAGGGCAAGAATTAATCTTTGTTGAACATATTAATTATTAAAACCTAGTTGGGCCAGGAATTTAGCTCAGTGGTTTCGTCGCCTGCTGCGCAAGCGCAAGGACCCAAGTTCGATCCTCGGTACCAAAAAAAAAACCAAACAAAAAACCCCCCAAAAAACCTAGTTATGGGGCCAGGGATGTAGCTCAGCAGCACAATGCCTGCCTGGCAAACGTGAGGTCCTGAGTTTGATCCTTGGTACCAAAAAACCCCCCAAAACGAAAAACACCTAGTCATGGTTTAAAAGCCATTTATACACTGACCGATAGAGCTGTGGTAAAAGATGGGAAGCTGTGTTTTTCCTGACTGGGAGGATGAGCAGCGGCTCCAAGATCCAGTGGGGGACTGTCCTCTTAGTGCCCGAGTGGCAACTCTAACCGCCAGCACTGTGCTCTGTCCTACAGCTGAAGCGCATTCCTCCCTACGGATTCCTGTACTATAAACAACTGCAGTCCCTCTTTAGACAGTGTGGTCAGGTCAAGTCCATCGTGTTTGATGGTGCAAAGTAAGTAGCACATCCGATCCGTGTAACCAGCTGTCACTCCGAAGGGGCCCAGCGTGCTGCTTAACCATTTCAGGGCCAGGTCTAAGGCCCATGTTCACTCTCTGTCAGTCACTGAGGGTGCCTGGGATGAGGGTCGCTGATCACAGTCGTGAGTACCAGTTTGTCCCAAGTTGAAGCTCTGTTCAGTTGGCCCCATTTTATTAGCAGCTTGGGATTGAGTGATGTGTTGGAGAATCACTGGGAATTATTTTCAACAAGAAATGCTTATGCTCAAAAAGGACAACAGTTTTAAAATTGATTTTCAGTTTTGAAAATTAGAAATGTTTTCCCATGTTCTGTCCATGTTTAAAATTTTCTTAACTTGACAAAGCATTATAAGTCTAGTTAATGAGAACAAACACTTTTTCTTTGATTAATGTCCATTTTACTTGAGTTGAACATCTTAAATACATTTTCAGTTTGGATTAATTCTCTTCAACATTTTAAATTCCATTTCTATGATTAATATATTGGTTTTCTTTGTAGGCCTATGAATTTCTTTGAAGACAAATTCATAACCCCAACAAAGAAAACATTTCTAAGTACACTTAACAATCTTAGGCTTTTCTTTTTCTTTTTTCTTTTCTTTTTGTTTGTTTATTTGTTTGGTACCGGGGATCGAACTCGGGTCCTTGCACTTGCACAGCAGGCAGCAGAACCACTGAGGTAAATCCCTGGCCCTTTTTTCTTTTATTTTTGAGACAGGGTCTCGCTATGTAGTTCAGGCTGGCCTTGAACTCATGGGAACCCTCCTGCTTCAGCCTCCCATGTGTTGGGCTTATAGGTATATACCACCACGCCCTGCTTATGTTCAACATTCTTATAGATTGAATGAATTAAACTTGTGTCTGAAGTTTTCTGACATATGATATAAACTGCAAGCAGTCAAACTCTTCGCCACAGCTTTAAAATCACTGCCCCAGCCTGGCAGCTCACAGGCCCATTGCCATTTGTGAACAGAGTCCTGGGCCTGGGTTGGGTGCATCCCATGTTCCCTGGTTAAGCCAACGGTCAGAAGGTGGCGATCTCATTGTTCACTAGTCTTTACTCTGGCTTGGAGTCTGTATTTGTTTCATAGATTTTCCTGTCTGGAATTTTTTATTGGGATTTAATTATATTTTACTGCACTCTCATTATTTTGACTTTTTAGTCACAGTATTTGGGGCAGAAGCAGTATTTGCTTTGGCGATGGCAGTACCAGTTGTTGTGACTCAAGTGTGGTGAGCAGGACTGCAGGCCTGCTCTGGAGAGCCCACGTGAGGTCTGGGGCGCCCTGTGCATGGGGGCGCTGGGGGAGTGTGGTGAGCCCCGCGAGCATGTGTCTGCTGTGAAACGTCGTGGGAGAGGGCCAGGGCAGGACCAGCGACGCTCACCAGGGCCCCTGGGGTAAGGGGAGGCAGCCAGTGGGACGGGCTATCTGGGCCCCACGGGAGGAGAGCTCAGGACTGAGCAACCTGTGGCAAATGGCTTGGTGGGAGCAGGCTTTGCGTCCAGATGGATTCTGATTTGGGGGTCAGGCACAGTCTTTCCAGGGGCCTTTTGTGGCAGACTGATGAGTAGGAAGTGAACAGGTGGGCACGCGGAGACCCCACATACTCCGCTCTGGTCTGTGTTCTAGGCGCTTCGTGCCATACCTGGGGTAGAGGAATCAGAAGGGGAAGCCAGTCTGGAGTCTCGAAGGTGTCGGGCAGGAGCACAGTGGGGCCAACCTGGTGCTAGCAGAAATGAAGAGGCAGCAGGTGGGGAAGGAGCACTTGGGTTTGGCTGTCGATTGCCTTTGGAGAGCAAGGAGAGATGAGCTGAGGAGGAGCCGGCTTCCCGGGCAAGGGATGCAGGCTTGCAACGGAAAACCAGGAGGAAGGTAGTCCAGAGCTCAGGAGACAGTATTTCTTCTTAATTTTTTTTTTTTTTTTTTGATACCGGTGCTCAAACTTGGGTCCTTGCGCTTTCGAGGCAGGTGGAACCACTGAGCTAAATCCCCGGCCAGCAGACAGTATTTCTAGAGAGAGACTTAAGAGCCCTGCAAAGAAGGATGAGGATGACAGAAACAGAAGTGCTTAACTACTTACCAGTCCAATTATTTAAATACAGGCTGACCAAAAATTGCATTTTTCATTAATTTTTATAAGATAATAGGAAATATAAAAATGACAATTTTATCAGATTTATTCAATAATTTTTCAGTGTATGGTATGTCTTAAAACATTCAGTACACAATTCAGAGTTACAATCTGGGCAGTAGTAACTAGTCTCTTTCTGAATTCTTTTTGCATTATTGTCTGTCTTTGAACAACACTTTACACTGTCATATTGGCCTTTCCTTCTTTTTCTGTGGGTGGTATAATTTCAACAAAGTGTCTCCCCACTAAATGTAATGGCGAAGACATCCATGACGCACATTCTGATTGGTGTTTCACTATCCCATATTTTTCAATTATTTGGTCCTTTAGACCTAATTAAATTGTAAACGACTTTTTGAACCCTCTTTTTTTTTTTTTTGGTACCGGGGATTGAACTCAGGACCTTGCGCTTATGAGGCAGGAGGTGGAACCACTGAGCTAAATTCCCGGCCCTGAACCCTCTTGTTTTGAATAAATAACAAAGGAGTTCCCATTGTTTGATCCTGAAGGTGCATAAATATTTTATAATAATATTTTTTCCTCGCTTTTTGATTATAGGCCAGCTTGTTACATGTTGGTCAACTCTGTCAACACCACCCATAGAATTATTATAATCACTGACCACTATTGGAGTTTTTTTTTACTTTTGTTCTTTCAAGTGCTATCATTTCTGTATTGTGAATAGCTGACAATAAGGAGATGTCTTTTTTGTCTTTCCATCTCATAACAGGCTTTTCCTCTTTGATGTGTAACACTTCTCACTGTCTCAGTTTTTCCTTTTGCGGATCTTTGGCTCTTCCTTCCTGTTCAGTCTGTGTCCTAAATCTGTCCATTTTGTGTTGCAAAAGAACACCACTGAGGGGCCGGGGATTTAGCTCAGTGGTTCTGGCGCCTGCCTCATAAGCGCAAGGTCCCGAGTTCAATCCCCGGTACCAAAACAACAACAACAACAACAACAAAAACAAAACAAAAGAACATCACTGAGGGGGCCGGGGATTTAGCTCAGTGGAACCTCACCTGCCTCGCAAGCACAAGGTCCTGAGTTCAAACCCCGGTACCGCAACAAAAAAACCAAAAAAACCAAAAGAATACCACTGAGTTCTGGAGAAGTATAAACATTATATCTAATATACTTATAGTAAGAGTTTTTATAGATTATAATACAAAATTATAGGTTATTTTTCACAAAATGAACACGATTAGTAAAAGAAAATAACAGAATTTATTAGATTTCACTAGAAACAAACATCAAAGGTGAATACAACATTCTGAATAAGAAAGTAGGCAAAAAATAATTGATATAAACAAACAGATGCAGGAGAGTATCTCATGCAAACAAGAATTGGCTGGTTGAAATGACACCTGCACGAGCAACACTTGAGACAGTACGCAGACAGAGGCGCGCCTGGGAGATGCTCGGGTGCATGGCTAAGTGGCCAAATTGGGCAGCGGTAGGAGGGAAATGCATGCTTGACCTGGTAGTGGGGAAAGCCAGGGATCTGCTGGGGTGACGAGGAGGATGAGGACAAGCAGGTGTGAAAGCAGCAGAGGGGCTCGGGAGGTGAGCTGCAGGCAGCAGGGTGCTCAGTGAGCAGGCTCTGCAGGAAGGGGTCTGACTCAGGTGGTGCCCTCACCACGCTCTGTGGCTCGGGGCCCTCCCATGTCACCCAGAATGACACATGGCCAGGACAGAGAGTGCCATGCACCATCTGTCGCAGTGGGGCTCTGAGTCTGCACAGGGCTCCTCAGCGGCACACTGCAAAGCCCACCCACCTGGTGCCTCTGTCCTTCGTCCCCCGGAGCTGCTGCCCTGCACACACACATAGTGTCCACGTGCAGCTTTTTCCTTCCTTCCAGGAAACGTCCGGCAGGTCTCCTGCTCTGGGCTGGGTTCTCAGCCCTCTGCACTGTTGGGCCCGGGGAGGGCGGGGCTCCGTCGGTGTTCATTGGCGATCGACTCCGTGGTGGTTTGGGGGCTCACCGGGGTCTCTGAGCTGTGCACGGTGTGGCTTTCTGTGTATGCTTTATATCGTGATATTAAACCAACCCCTTCGTTCTGTTATAACTATGATCATTAAGATTTCTTGGCTGATGCTTCCATGTTGATTTAGTATTTATTCTGCATTATACTATACGGGATGATACCTAGCTTCAAGTTGATGAATTGTCATTGTAACTTCTATTTTCCCTAGTGACTTTTTAAAAAAATCAATCAATACTTCTTATGGGTTAATTATCCCAACAAGTTATTGAATATTGCAGAGTGAGGTCCAGTGAGAATTTCTGCTGCTATTGAGAGAAATTTACATGTGATTGTTTTTAAAAATCAGATGCCTGAGCCGGGAATTCAGCTCAGTGGTTCCGGTGCCTGCCTCGCAAGCACAAGGTCCCGAGTTCGATCCCGGGTACCAAAAAAAAAAAAAAAGTCAGATACTTGGTAAATGCTTTTTTATTTATATTTGTGGAACAGAGCCTTTGTGGAGTTTTCCCGGAACCCAACAGAGAGATTTAAAACCCTCCCTGCAGTGTATATGGCAGTGAAGATGTCCCAGCTGAAAGTGTTCCTGGAGCTCCGTGTCCATGCTGCCGAGGACATAGAAGGGAAGGTGCAGGGAGAGGTGGCGTCGAAGGTCCGGAACACGAGGTATTTCCGGAGGGCGCCACTGCAGCTCCCTTTGCCAGTGCTGCTTCCTCAGGACCGTGAGCCCCACTTTAGCTTTAGCTCGTGTAACAGACTCTGGCTGTGTAGTCAGGTGGCACTGCCATTGAACCTCAGTTTCACCAGCCCTGTGTGTGCTGCGCACTTTACCCTCTCAGAGCCTTGCTGTTCATCTGTGTAATAGATCCGCTTGTCGTGCAAGGCTGTTGAGAGGGTTGAGTGAGAGTGTTTATATAGTTTCCAGTTTAAATTAGGGATGAAGCCCTAATGTTAACTTCATTTCTGCCTTCTTATGTTTATGTTTCCTTTTGAGAATTTCTTTTTAAGCAGAGTGGAACTTGTTTTGTTTCCACGCAGCTGAGGGTAGACACCGTAGCAGGGCAGCTGGGTGCCTGTGTGCTTGCAGCACAGGCTGCCCAGCAGTGCCATGGCCCCTGCCTGGTGTGTGGAGAAGGGCAGGGCCCTGGCTCTTGGCAGCAGGCGCTGTGTGTGCTGCTCCTCTTCATAACAGAGTCCTTGCCTCTGGCCACCTTGGTAGGAAGTGTAATTTATCACTGCTTACTCGTGATCTGGGTGATTCTAGGGCGAGTTTGGCAGGTGACGCAGGGAAGTGTGCTCCTTCTGCTTGCCTCCCGTGCGTGGCGTTCTCGCTTCTGAGCGGTCAGCAGTGAGGGGTCGAGGCCTTGGCATGGAGAGGCCATTCTGCTTTGCCAGAGCCAGTTCCAGCCGATGCTGCACAGTGCTGGTGACGGCTGAGCCGTTCATCAGCGAGGGAAGGGGGTTAGAATGCTCTTACAGCGCTCTCCTCCCTTTTAGGATGACAGTGTTAGGAAGGGAAAGTTTTATGTCTTATCGCATTTGTCTTTCTTATCCAGAAGTTTGGATATGAAGGAATTTACTGTCTTACTACTCTACAGGATGAATGGCATTTCTTGGGCTTAGTAGACAATTGTGTGTCTCCTAACATAGCATTGAGCCAAGTGTGAAATCTCAGTTTTTTTAAGTCAAAACCACTCCTGAGATTACAAAGTAGGAAGCACTGAAGGTCCTCGATTTAGAACTCATGCCCTTCAAAAGAGATACTCTGTAAGAGCCCTGGCTTTTGGAATGTATTCCCAGAGAATAGTGCATAATTATTAGGATGTATGCTCCTTCCAGGGCAGCTCAGGATGCCACCAGAAATTCATTTAAAAAAAAAATTTTTTTTTTTGAGACAAGGTCTTAATGTGTAGTTCAAGCTGGCCTTGAACTCATGGTGATCCTCCTGCCTCAGCCTCCTGAGTGCTGGGATTATAGGCATGCACCACTATACGTGGGCAGAAATGCACTTTTGAGGGAATATCAACTTTATCCTCTCATGCTATGTTGGCTTTCTGTCCCCTAGACAAATACCTGAAATAATTAAGGTACAAGAGAAAAGCTTTACTTTGATACAGTTTCAGTGGTTGCTTGGCCTGTTGGCTTTGGGCCTGGGGTGGCCCAGTAGATAGAACATGGCAGGAGTACTTGGTGGAGGGAGCCCTTCACCTCATGACTGCCAGGAAGCAAAGAGAGAGCAACAGAAAGGACCCAGAGTCTCCAGGTGGGGTAGTGCACACCTGTAATGCCAGCACTTGGAAGGATGAGACAGGAGGATCTTTGTGAGATCAAGTCCAGTCTGGGCCACACAGTGAGTTCAAGGCCAGCCTAAACGACACGATGAGACTCTGTCTCAAAACAGAAAGGATCCAGGGTTCCAGTTATTGCCTTCAAGGCCACACTCCCAGTAACCTCACGTCCTCCCACCTTGGTCTGTCTGTCACTTTCTTGTAGCTAGGACAAAACACCCAACACCCGAAGCTTAAAGGAGGAGAGGTATAAGCTCAGAAGTCTCCGTCCGTGCTCGATGGCTCAGGCTGCGTGGTGGAGGGGCCTGGGAGAGGAAGGCTGCTCCTGTCCTGGTGGCAGGGAGGTGGAGCGCTGAGGCTCGTTAGGAGTAGGGAAGGGGGATGGATGGGTTCTTCTGGTCGGTCACAGCCCAGTGAGCCCACTCCTGGCGAGTCGGCCGTCCGCCCCCAGGGTCCGGTCCCGTGCTGAAAGCCCTGCCTGCCCGTGAGCGCGCGGGGGACAAGGCAGCGAGGCCCGCCTCCCGAGGCTCCCCGCTCTCAGCGGTCTGTGGTTCTGGAGCAGCCCCGCAGCCGTGGGCCCTCGAGGGCCTCGAGATCCAGCCCGCAGCATGGGCTTGGGACTTTGTTCAAGCCGCCTCCTCTTGTAGAAGTGCCAGGGCAGGTCCAGATAACTTCCCACAGGCGAGGGTTTCTCAGTAACTCTTGATTGTTATTCTTTTTTTTTTTTTTTTAAACAAAACTTACTTTATGTAGGGTGACTGTAGACTTCCAGAAGCAGACAGTAGAGCCTATGCAAGTCTCACTCAACACATTGGACAAGTCCCAGAGGGCGGCAGATCTCCTATTAACCATCCAAGTTACAGAGGTGAGAGTGGCGTGCTGAGTCCCAGAACTCCCATGAGTGTTGAGAATGGAACAGTCTTCACGCCCAGACCTGTGGCAGTCATCTAGCAAATGTGCGTGAACTTGAACTACTGCTCCTATTAAACTCGAATGTATGCAGAATGGAAAATGAAACAAATATTCTGTAATCAAAGTTAGCTTTTAAAACATCCAGTACATTTAACATGTGCATGACAGGGCCATAATTCATTTGTATGTGGCTGCCAGGAGGCTCTGATTTGACATTTGACATTCCCGCTGGCTCGAACCACTATGGTACATGCACGACTGTCCATTGAATGGCATGGGATAGTCTCGTCGGGTGGTTCATGCTGCCCAGTGGCGCAGCTGTGCCCGTGCCACTGGTGGTTGAAGCCAGTGAAAATGTGAGAGAGTGCTAAAAAACCCATATTTAACAAGATATGTGTTAAAAATATTGACATAATGTTATGTGCTTGTATTGTTCAGTTTATGTCAACAAGACTAACATTGTCGCCATTGTTATTTGGATATGATTTTATTTCTTTAAATTTTCAGTTAAAATACTTGTATGCTTTCTTGGTAAATCCATAGCTACACTCATTGGGAGATTTCATTCAGAAATCTGGATTCCTGACAGGGTGGAACTCTGAGATATTGGGCTCCCCCATGGTCTTTGGCAGCGGGGGCTGACGCTGCTTGGTGGGGCTTCCACTCTTCCATGCCAGGCCCCACCTGCCAGCTCATCCAGTGGGGTGTGCACTGACACCACCTGGCCCTTGGCAGCTGTGGGGACAGCCACGGTGCTGCTTGTCCTTTGGACTAACCAATCTCGATGCTGTTGGTACTTGGGTGTGCTAGTGAGTCTTGTGCCTGGAGAACAGAATTCATGATCCACATTTCCTTACTGTAGTTGTCCTGAACCCCCTCTAGTTTCCTGTCAGCACCTGGGGAAACCTGTGGAATGCACATGCTCACGAAGGCGATCGTGAAGTGCCGTGACCCACTTTTAGGCTTTACCTCTGCCTGTCCCTCTGCCCCTCTTCTTTTCAGGTGGTGGAAGTAGGACACTTCTGGGGCTATAGGACTGATGAAAGGAATGCAGAGCTTCTTGAGAAGCTGACTGCTGAAATTAACAGGCTGGAGTTGGTGCCTCTGCCAGTCCACCCACACCCCGACATGGTCTGTCTGGCACCTTTTGTGGATTTTGATAAAAGCTACTTCAGAGCTCAAATACTTAATGTGTCTGGAAATTCTGCTGAGGTACGTTTTTGTATAGCAAATCATTCAAAAAGAAAGGAGACAGAATTACAGCAACTTATATAAAATCTGCAAATACAGGTGGTAATTAGATATAAATAATTACCATTAGAGTAGGACTGCAGGGAAAACCAAGTCACTCTGAGAAGTCTGTGGTTATGGAGTTAGGGCAGAGCACTGTATTGGCATTGCTCAGGGGGACGTTGTTTGTGACCCCGCATCAGAGGGCTTGTTCTCCTTACCTTGTAGGTATTCTTCGTGGACTATGGAAACCGTGCTCGCGTAGACCTAGACCTCTTAATGGAGATTCCCTATCCGTGTCTCGAGCTTCCCTTCCAGGTGAGGCGGAGAAGGCTCTGGAAGTGGGTGTTGAGCACCAGAAAGGGCCTGGCTGGAGGGAGACCACCTCTCCACAGGCAGCTGAGGCCAGGCTGGGTCTCTACTCTTGAAAATATGTATTGCCAGAGGTATTTTTGCCATTATTGATTTTGGAATGAGGTAAAATAGATGGAAAGTTTCAAACTTAGCAAAAGAAAAGTTGTTTTAACTTACTTTTTGATACTCTTTCTAAGGCTTCTAGTTGTGTTGGCGCCAGAGCTGAGGTGGGCAGGAGACACGCTCACCCACCCCCTTCCCGCCAGAAAAGCCGTCTCAAGGTTACACTGCCCTGCTGTTGTTGATAGTGAGGCAGGTTTCTCAGCTGGGATCTTGCTTCCCCAGATTGTCAGGATTTTTAGGAGGACACAGACAAGATGCACGAACAAGGTTGCGTTTCAGTGGAATTTGGGCAGAATGCTTCGCTCATTTATAAAACTGTTTCGGTGTGCTTTTCTGTCTTGCAGGCTTTGGAATTTAAGATTTGCAAAATGCGGCCCTCGGCCAAGTCTCTGGTTTGTGGTGAGCACTGGAGCCGCAGGGCCAGCAAGCGGTTCGCCTCTCTGGTAAGCAGATGTACTCTCCTGGTGAAGGTCTTCTCGGTTGTGCACAATGTCCTGCACGTGGACGTGTACTGCTGCTTGGGAGCGCTGGACACCATCAACATCAGAGATGTCCTCATCAGCGAAGGCCACGCAGAGCTGGCAGAGGAGTCCTACGAGTCCAAAGTATGTGCCTTGGTCCCCAGGGAGCGTGTGCCTGTGTGGGTGGTTGTGTGTGAGAGAGACAGAGGTGCTTTGCTTCCTCGGAAGCATAGTGGACGGGTGGAGTTGCTCTTCATCGTTTGGCGTGCTGTCAAGATCTGTAGGACCTTTTACAAGGTCTTCAAGGCTTCTCTGAGACTAAACTGCGGTGGGTGGGTATTGTTGTTGTTGGTTTCCTATTCAATCTGTTTTCTCCTCGAAATGGAAATTAGATTTGAAAATGTTTCATTTTTGTTTGTTTGTTTGTTTCTTTGCTTTTTGAAGCAGGGTCTCCCTTTGTAGTTCAGTCTGGCTCTGAACTCCCTGTGTAGCCCAGGGTGGCCTCAAACTTGCTGTGATGCTCCTGCCTCATTCCCCTGAGTGCTAGGATTACAGGCGTGTGCCACCACACCTGGCTCATATTTGGGTGGTTTTTTTTTTTTTTTGGTAACAGGAATCGAACTCAGGACCTTGTGCTTTTGAGGCAGGCAGTGGGACCACTGAGCTAAATCCCCGGCCCTCATATTTTGTTTTTAAAAAATGGATTCCAAGAATTATCTCTGTAATTGAAATAATTAATATTTATTTTAAGCCAGACACGGTGGCACACACCTGTAATCCAAACTACGCGGGAGGCTGAGGCAGAAGTATCACAAGTCTGAGGCCAGATTGAGCAACTTAGTGAAACCATGTCAGGAAAGAGAAGAGGAGAGGAGAGGAGAGGAGAGAGGGCTGGGGATGTAGCTCAGTGCAGGCCCTGGATTCAATCCCCAGTACCGGAAGAAAACAGCCACTACACTGAAAACCAGAAATATTGACTTCAAATAGTTTACAATTCCAAAATGTATTCAACTCTGTCCTTTAAAATCACCTATAAACTCACTGTTCTTGGTTGGAAGGTGTAAGAGAGGCCACTTTTGAGCCTGGTGAAGATCTGTCTTTGTACTTCTGTAATTTCTGCTAGGGATGAACAGTGCTGGAACTGGAAAAGGACAGACAGTCTAGCAAAGCATTAGCTGAGGCACTGGTTAAATCCTCTATGTAATGTGTGAAAGCAGGAATTATGGTAATATTCCTCAGTAAAGTAAGTGTTGTATATAAGACAGTTCTTTAAGAAAAGCTTCTTCTTCAAAGTATCTGAGGGGTGAAACATAGTAAAATCTTTTATATTTCTTTTTTAAATTTTAAAATGAACTTCATAAAACTATCTCTCTATTACTTGGTATACAGGTCAGAATAAGATTATGCCTAGGAAGTGTTTTGATTATGTGGGGATAATGTACTTTTGATGTAATTCTTTTCTTTTAACAAAGGAAACTTCTTGTTTCATTTAGCAAAGCCATGAAGCTCTCAGGGGCCTCTTTTCGAAATCAGGAGACGGAGTGATGCCTGGGTCTGTGGCCTCTCCTATGAAGGATGAGGAGAAGCATCTGATTCAGATTTTGCTGGAGAGCTTCTCTTCCAGTAGACTGGGTACCCCGAGCTGCAAGGTGACGTGTGCTGTAGGAGCTGTTTGAAGTACAGTGGAAAGCTTGTGCCGTTGTACATTATAGGCTAAGAGTTGTGTCGGTAGTCGCGATAGTTTACTTTCCTGCTTTTCAATGTTGTGGCCTTTCCCACAGTGGCTCTGTATTCCTAAGAGCAAACCTGGAGTCTTGTGCCCGGTGGGGCTTAGAGGAAAGCTCTGACTAGTGTTTCATTGTAACTTTCCTTTCTAAAGTGACGAAGAGTACTAGTTTATCCATGGAAGGAAGTGCAGCATCTGAGCTATCCAGATCTGCTGATAGTCTCGGTTCCTGCAGTTCGAATGCTCCTCGGCAGCACGTGGAGAGGAGAGCTGGCTGGATGGTCCCCTCCTTGTTCAGGGGCTCCGAGTTCACGACCTCAGCCTTGGCCATGTGGCTGGGTCTGCGTGGTTAAAGAATTGACACTGACTAAGACAGTGGGCAGTGTTTCCTATATACATATGGGAATCAATTACATTCCAGAAAAAATGTCTTCTTTCAGGTACTTTTTTCTCACTACATTTTTATTGGGGACTGCCTGACCTCCTGACTGAGGGTACAATGAAGGAAGAAAGAATAATGCAGGAGACAAATGAGGGGCCGGGACTTGGTCTTAGCTCTTCTTGGCTAAGACTTCGAGCTCTGGATTTGCCAGTCTTTATTGATCACACAACATAGCAGGGGCCGTAAAGGCAGATGTAGGGAACAGCAGGACTAAGGCGCTGATGAGAGCCAGGCTTGTAAGAAGGGAGGGACGCATTCCTTTCAAGAATAGGCTGTAGTTAATGAGCCACCTGTGTTATTTTTAGCAAATGTTTGCTCTGGGAGAACGCCTGCACAAGAGGCAAATCCCCAGCTGCAGGGCCATCTCGCTTTCAGAGACGCCACAGTGTCACTGACCATTGAGATCTCAGCTGTGACCTTTGGCCTGGGGAGTTCTGCTTCTCCACACCAGCCAGAGGCTCTCTAGCAATTCACTAGGCCTAGGACAGACTCACAATTTAATCAATGGCCAATTATAAGCCAATTCAATGCTATTTTATAGCTGCCCAGTGCAGTTTCACGCTGGTCCCCAGCACATTGTGAAGATACCGTGACGGAAATGTAGTGTTTGAAAGTAGGAGCTGCCCTTGGGGCTCCTGGTGAGAGGAGTTTTGCCCGTGGTCACACTGTGTGTCTTGTGTGCAGACTGTCCTCCACGGGCCTTTCCACCCTTATGAGATGAAGTGTCACAGTCTGACCAGAATATCCAAATTCAGGTATGATGCATTTCCCATGAATGTTTCTCTCTGCTCCTCAATTTAGGTACATCATCAGAAACTAATCTTTCTTGGGCCGGGGGTGTAGCTCAGTGGTGCCCTGCCTGCCTGGCAAGAGCAAGGTCCTGAGTTTGATCCCCAGTACCGGGGGAAAAACAGAGAGAAACTAATCTTTCTTGATACATAAACTGTTGGAATGTCTTTTTTAAACTCACCCTAATTTTCCTTTTAGCCCCAAGTCTGAGATAGGCTTTCTTTCCTCCATGAAAGCCATTTCTATTAGCGTTTTTTTAGTGTCTTCCACCAAAGCCTCCGTATCTGAATGCGTTTGGTTTGATAGCAGAATTGGGTTGGGGAGGAGAGGGCTTAGATCTTGTGGCAGATGAAGGTGAGCTTTGTAAGCCATGTTTTTAAGACTTCATCTGAACGCAGTGGGGAAGCCCTGCTGTGTGCATTTAAGGGTCACTGACTAAACCTGGCTTCCTACAGTCCCTGAGAAGCAGTAGGAGCCTGGAGGAGCTGCTGGAAATGCAGAGCTCAGCCTTATCCAGGCCTTTCAGTGAGCGCATGCTCCTGCAAGCTCTCCGGAGGTCTGCATGTGTGTGAAGCATGCACTAGGCTTCCAAGTGGAAGGGCCCTGCAGGGGTGCAGCCCTAAGGCTGCTTATGACATAGCTGAGCTGGGGCAAGAGGTGCAGAAAGAGCAGCACCCCAGTGCCTTCCGGTGTGGGACCCTTAGGCTGGAGCTTGGTTAGGGGCAGTGATGAGGGGCTGGAGGAATGAAGGATGGCTGTAGAGCTGCTCCTGGCCTCTGCTGAGGTGGATGCACCGTGCCTCTGCTAGGACGCAGCGCAGTGCTGAGTCGGGCCGAGGAGCAGGTTTGGATGTCTACATATGGGGATACTTCACATGGGGTGGAGCTTGGGAAGCCACACATGGAGAGTGGCCAGAGGAAGGGGCTTGGGCTGGCTGCCTCAGCTTGGGGCTGGTCGCATCTGTGTTCGTGACTCTGAGGTGCTCTCACTGTGGCTTGGTTGGTGGATCAGTGCCCTGTGCCCTGCTGCTCTTCTAGGTGTGTCTGGATCGACAAGGAGAGCATCAACTCGGTCATCATTAGTGACACCCCCGCAGAATTGCACCAGAGGATGCTGGTCGCAGCCTCACTGTTAGTCAATGCAACTGGTGAGCCATGGGCTTTAGTTTATCTGTGTCCTCCCTCTCCTTTGTGCTTACGTGTTATACTTTTAGGCTGTCTCCTAAGTGCATCGGCTGATGCAAGTTTAAGAAATGGAAGCTGGGCATGGTAGTGCACACCTGTAATCTCAGCACATTGAGAGGCTGAGGAAGGCGGATTATTAGTTCAAGCCCAGCCTAGGCAATTTAGAAAGACCCTGTCTCAAAACAAAAAAATTTAAAAGGCTGAGGATATAGCTCAGTGTGAAGGCCCCAGTAACTTAACACACACACACACACACACACACACACACACACACACACACGTGCACAGCATTGTCCATTTTCCTTTTACACAAAGATGTGGGAATTAATCTCATCCCTCCATTTTTAACTACAAAGGAGAACAAGTCTGAGTTCTTGACCTTGGGGAAACCTGATAGACCAATGAGGAGAAGGCAAAGAGTAATCAAATGAGTTATTCTCAGTGAGATTAATGCCTAGGGGTCCTCGTGTGGTCCATCTGCGGGGTTTGTGGGATCCAAGAATAGGGAGTACTTTCTTGGAGCAGCAGGGGGCAGGGGGACCAGTAGAGACAGACTCAGGGGAAGAGGGGTGCTACAGGCCAGCAGGGCCAGCTAGGAAGGAGCAACGTCTGAGCAGCGCGTGGTGCAGCCTGACGCTGACTTCGTTCACTGTGCACCAGGGTCTACCATGCTGCTGAGAGAGACCTCGCTGATGCCTCCCATCCCTGGCCTCCCGGCGCTCCTCAGCATGCTGTTTGCACCGGTGATCGAGTTAAGGTAGGGCGAGGGCCTCTGCCTTGTCGGTGTGTAGGCTTGGATCATGTGAGAACCTGGGTGGGGAGAAGTGGGGCCTCACCTCCCTCCTTTGGGTAAGGGTTTGGCCATGGCTTGACCTGGCTGAGCCTTCTGGGCTTCATTCTGATTCAGCCTTCTTGTTGTTGGGGTTATTTGGCCCCTGGCTCATGATGATTCAACTTCTGAATTTCTTGACAAGTGACACTAGTGCAGGAGAAACAGTACTTCTCTTGTTGGACCTTGATGCTTCCCTGGGCTTGCAGTAAGTGCTCTGATCCTCTCAGAATGCTGTGCAAGCAGCCCCCAGGCAGGAGGGACACACCAACCAAGACTGCAGCATGCTGCATGGCTGAGCTGTGGTGTTCAGGGGTCCGTGTATGGTGTGCATTTTCAGCTTCGGATGGGCGTGGCAGGATGTGAGCCGCTGGAAGTGGAGGAACATCTGTGCTTGGGCTTGGACTTCCTTCAGAAAGAAGCCCCAGTAGCAAGGTGCACAGATGGGGTGACGGTCGCCCTGCTGTGAATGGCTGTGCCTGTGAGCCCCGCTTTCTGGTGGCCATTTGACAGTGGGAGCCCCATCAGCCCCTCTGCCCCAGGCAGGGAGGCCAGGAGATGATGGGAGCTGCTTTTGTGCTGAAGTTTAGCAGGGATTTCTTCCAGAGGCGTTAGTACAGAGAGCTGTGTAAGGAGATAGCCGTTGTTTATGAAGTTTTATTTGGGTACCTGACTCCTCAGAGGATCCACTGTGGGTGAAGCACTAACCGTGTGGTGCACAGAGGGTGGCAGCTAGAAGGAGAGTGGGATTGAGGGGGAGCAGCCCACCCTGGCAGGTGAGGTGGGAACAACACTGACACCAGGCCTTGCTGCACTCAGGAGGGAAGAGAGGAGTCCCCCTTTGCCTTTCCCAGCTCCTTGGTGGGCCTGGGGCATGGGTAGTAGGCAAGTTGGCCGAGTTGGCGGAGGGGGTGAATGGCCCCTTGCTTGCTCGGTCTTCTCTGGGCTGTGTGACATTTCGTAAACACCCATTTTGGTAAGTGTGTCATGAGTCACCGATTGGGTGTCCAGTGGCTTACATGCACATTGCCCTGTTTGGTGTCCTGTGTTTGTTTCTGACCTCCTTTCTGAAAGGATTTAGTATATTTTTAATTGCGGGGGTTTGGCTTGCCTCGTCTTCTAGTTGTGATGTGATAAATATTTCTCAATTAAGCATCTTCATAGTCCAGGTAGATACCTGGATTACAGCATGATTGTCCAGCGATAGTGTCTCAAGAAGGGTGCGATGCTGCGTATACAAAACATGCAGATTCCTTTCCGGTAGTTTCAGTACCCTTCCTGCCTTAACTAGACCACGTTCCCGCTTCAGCTCTTCTTTTAAAATATAAGCTTTATGGGGCTGGGGATTTAGCCCAGTGGTTCCACCGCCTGCCTTGCAAGTGCAAGGACCCGAGTTCGATCCCCGGTGCCAATAAATAAATAAAGAAAGAATAAGCTTTTTTTTTAGGATTTGAATAACAGTGTGTTATTTTTAAATCTCTAGAGTGCAGATGGTTATATTGTGGACATTTAAGAAATTCCCAGGGATTTAGCTCAGAGGCACTGGACCTGCCTTGGAAGCACATGGTCCTGAGTTCGATCCCCGGTACCAAAAAAAAAAGGAAAGGAAAGAAAAGAAACACCCAGATAATTGGTATGGTAAAATAGTATCTTTCTAGGGGGAAAAGGCTTAATAGAAGAAAGATACATATATAAACAGTACATAATGCTTTGCACATAGCTGATGGAGTATATTCATTTCTATTGAATTTAACTTAAAGGAGCCAGAAGTAAGACACTGTGTCTCACAGTGTGAATAAGATTACAGATACCCTTCCACTTGTGTGAGATCGCATCCCGACAGCTGTGTCATAAGCTGAAAGTACTGGAAATGGAGAACACGCTGACGATCCTGACCAGCTGCACAGTGTCTTAGCCACACAGTGCCCTGCAGTGTTGGTTGTTTCTCCTCATGATCACAGGGTGGCTAGAGCTGGGGCTCTGTGGCTGCCCCAGCATCAGGCGAATGTGTCATGCAGCAGCGTCTGCGAAGGATGAAATCCAAGGCGCAGCTTCTGCTGGGTGCATATTGCTTGTACACCATGGTAAAAGCTGAAAAATGCTAAGTGGGACCATCGTGTGTCACAGATCTTCTGTAGCTGTCTTTGAACCCTTAGCTAGGTGGCCGGCAGGAATGGAAGAGGGGCCTGGTAAATTTTTGTCCAAACTCTGCCCATTTGTTGAGTCAGTAGCAATCACTTTGGAGAGACTTTTGGAAGATGAGAGAGAGAGGTGGTTTGAGGTGAGCATTTTCCTTTCCTTCCACCACAGCTGTTCTTTCACCTGGGCAAGCAGGGGATCATTAGGTCTCTCTGGCCTGTCTCAGGGGTGCTGCCCCAGAGGACCCTCCTCAGGAGCTGGCGTGCTAGGGCACACTCGTCTTGCCCCTGGTGACCCACCTGCAGGGCAGCTCATCTCCTGCTCCAGTGGCATTTGCCTGCCACAGCAGAGGCCACCGGGGCCACCTGTTGGAAACAAAGCTGCATCTCTGGCCAAGTGTGGGTCTGTCCATGTCCTGTCACAGTTGATTCTGACTTCAAGGCTTTTTGCCACCTCTGATACATTCTTTGTACCATAGTGGGAAGAGGGAAGATAAATAAATGGAGAATTAAGTTCTTAACTTCTGTTTCGGTGGAGAGAGGAAAATGAGGTGTATGCTGTCCCCACTGCCGAGCCAGAAATCCCCTGGGGACCGCACTGCTCTCTTGCTCCTGGCCTGGGGGCTGGGCTTCACTCAGTTCCTTGGTGCCTCCTCCATGGGTGCCCTGCGTGAGCTGCCAATGAGAGCTGGGCCAGGCCCCGTGGCTCTGCCTGTGAGCGAAGGTGCTGACCTCCCCTCATCTGTAGCCACACCTGCCCCGGGGTACCTTGCTGCTCTCGCTGCCCTCATTCCCATGGTGCCTCCATGAGCAGCTGGAGCAGTGCCCGGTGCGGGCGTAGCTCAGTGTGGGCACTGTGCCCTGTGCAGGCTCCTCCCTGGCAATCGGTGCTTTGCAGTGGGGAGCTGCACACCTCCAGGCTGAGAAGATGTCCTGATGGGTGCAGGGATGAACGAAGCCTGCCTTTCCCCAGCTCTGGAGCTGGTGTGGGTGCTGGTGGCCCAGGCAGCCATCCTGGCCCAGGGCCATGTGACCTGCAGGCAGGCTCAGCCTGACGTGGCACTGCTTCCAGGCCCCGAGACAGCAGCCACAGAACATTCTCTCCATAAAGCTGATAAAAGTGTAGTGAGTGGGTAAAGGGGGCTGCGCTGTTAGCCAGTTCCTGTGGCTGGAGCTCAGCCACAGAGCACGGTAGCTGGGCAGCCAGGCGTGGTGGCGCACCCCTGTCATCCCAGCACTTGGGAAGCCAAGGCAGGAAGCTTGCTGCAAATTTGAGGCCAGCCTGGGCTACAGGGCAAGACCTTGTCTCAAAAAAGCAGCATGGTGGGCCAGGGATTTAGCTCAGTGATTCCAGTGCCTGCCTCACAAGCGCAAGGTCCCGAGTTCAATCCCTGGTACCAAAAAAAAAAAAAGGTGGGGAAAAAAGCAGCATGGTAAGGTACAGCAGCCATATTTTGTTCTGTGGGTGAGGCATTGGGACAGTGTTCCCTAGAGGTAGCTGCTGCCGCCTCATGAAGTTAGGGACTTCGGCTGGGAGACTGGCAGTCTGGAAGATGGGAATCATATCCGCTTTGCTCAGGTGGGTGTGCTGATGTGTTGGGAGCCTCCCTGGATGGTCTCTGTGGGGCTGGAGTGGGCATCTGCGTCATGCTGGCTGGTGCTGAGTGGGCACAGTCAGTCCCGAGAGAGAGCTAGGTGTTAGCTATGCCACAGCATGGGTTAGGCCGCAGCTCTACCCTCTCTGATTCACAGTGCAGGACCATTGACCCCACTGGTCCTGGAAGTGGCCGTGCACACCATAAGAGCAATGTGCAGGAGGGAAAACACGCGGACACTGCATGGAAGGCACAGCCTGCCAGTCTGTGCACCAACTTTATGCTTGGAGCATCTGCAGAATGTTCATGTGCTGCTTCATAATTAAAAAATCTTAACCTGTGCAGCAGTCTGACGATGAGGTAGAAGGGTGGGAAGAGCTTCATAGGGAGACAACCTCATGACTTCCCACAGACACAGCCATTTGGACCTTTGCAGGTTAAGCCAGGAGCAGTTTCTGAATATCTGACAGAGTTCTTTATGTGGACATTTCAGATTGACTAACATTTCACTTTTTTTGCAGGGGCCATTTTGAGACAGGGTCTTGCCATGTAGCCCAGGCTGGTCTGGAACTCATGGTGATTCTCCTGCCTCAGACTCCCAAGTGCTGGGATGACAGATGTGTGCCACCATACCTGGCTAACATTTCACTTTTAAGGAACTATATGTCCTTATTTGGGACCCATAAAGAGGCCTGTTAGCTCGGAATAGTTCTTCCTCTCTTGTTTTATTTTAAACGAAAGTATCTGAGAAGTCACCTGTCCAAATGGTGGCAGCAGCCAGCTTGTGCACGTGGCTCCCTTGAAGGAGTTATTTCACCTGGTAATGTCTTGCTGAGCTCTGCATGGCACATGCTTCGGTTCTTGTCATAATTTTACAATTTCAGCTGTAATCAAAGTATGCATTAGAGATGAACTAAACATATTTCTGTGATTTTGCAGCTGCTTCTTAACTTCACATAAGTATTTAGGATTCCTAGAAGAGAATTAAGCTCACTGTGTATTGGTCAGCTTTCAATCACTGTGACAAGATTTATGAGATAAATCAACTTCTAGAGAGGAAATATTATTTTGGCTCACAGTCTCAGAGGTTTTAGTCCATGGTCACTTGACTACGTCATTTTGGGCTTGTGGTAAGGCAGAGAGCATCAGGTGGGAGGGCCTGGTGGAGCCAGGTTGTTCACCTCACGGTGGCCAGGAAGCAGAGAGAGGGTGGGCGGGGCCAATATCTCCTTCGAGGGCATGTCCCGGTGACCGAACTTCTTTCCTTCAAGCCCCCCACTAAAGATCCCACATGCTGCTAGTGGCACCATCAGCTGGGAACCAAGATGTTAACATGCAGGCCTTTGGGAATACTTAGGATCCAAACCATAGCGCCACATAGGTGACCTTCCCTCACATGAGACATAGAGCAGGTAAAGAGAGAAGCACCGCCTTCTCTGGGGTCATGGCCAGCCCACCTCCTTGGCCGCCCTTGCTGAGCTGTACATGTGACTGAGTCCCAGCCTGCTCCACCACAGCTGTTGGGGTGGGAGGCTCTGGGAGGTTCTGCTGAGTTATGAGATGACCTCTTAATTTTTGATCACCTTGTCCTGGAAAGGTTTTACAAAAATTGAAACTACAATAAATTATTTTGATAATGTAGAGGAACTAGTTACTTAAAAATTTTTGTAACTGTTTCATAAAGCAAATACTTAACACTTAATTTATGAGTCTGAATTTTAGGACTCTGTCTTTTGAGTTTACTTAAAGCAAGATTCTCTTTCATTTTTATTAAACTGAAAAAGGGGAGAGGAAAACAGGGAATATATGTAGATGTATATATCTAATCACATACATGGCTAAGAAGAAGACTGTTTTGCTTGTATATGTATTTTTTGAGACAGGGTCTTGCTATAGTCCAGACTGGCCTTGAACTCATTATGTGGCCCAGGCCGGCTTTGATCTTGAGGCGGTGCTCCTGCCTCTGCCTCCTGAGTGCTGGGATTACAGGTGTGTGCCACCATGCCCAGCTAGATTTTTATTTTTATCAAAATTTAAGTAAGCCAGGTGTTGTGGCCCGTTCCTGTGGTCCCAGGGACTTGGGAGGTGAGGCAGGAGGATCCTTTGAGCCCCGTTCAGGCCAACCTGGGGAGACTGTGTCTCAAAAAACAAAACTTAATTGATCTATAAACTTGCAGCTGTAAAATGATAAGTTCTGGGAGTCAATGTCTGCGTGGTGATGACTCTGTTACTTGGTTGAGATCTGCTGAGAGAGCAGGCCCTGGTCAGTGCACAGGAACGGCAGCTGTGGTGATGGATATGGCCTCAGGCTCGATTGTGGTGATCAGCTCATGGGATATCTGGTTTTGTCAGTCAAACCACAGTAAAGCTGGAGAAGAGACTGTTTCAGATGATGGGGAAAGATGATGTTACTTCCCAGTGAAATACCAAAGAAAATCAGCAACATATTTTAAAAGGCATCTGGTGTTGGTGTCTGTTCATTGTAATTCCTTGTTGGACCCATTGTGGGTTGGATGATGGCCTCGAAACTGACTGTCGCGTCTGCTGTGTGTGCTCAGGCCTGTAGTCCCTGCTATGAGAAAGGCTCAACAGAAGGATCATTTGGGCTTAGGAGTTCGAGACCAGCCTGGCCAACATAGTGAGACTCCTGTCTCAAAAACATAAAACAAAACCCCACAAAACAAACCCCTCATTCCTGCAGGGTGAGAACTGAGTGGCCTCGGGGCCCTGGGGCTGAGGGCACAGGGGAGCGGTGTGGGGGCCGCAGTAGAGGGGTGCCTGTGCTGCTCAGGCGGAGAGGGCCCTGTGGGAGGCTGCGCAGGAGATGGAAGAAGATTTCACTGTGGCTTGTGGGCCCTGGGGAGTTCAGAACACAGCTGGAAAGTACTATAAGCCCTCCAACAGGGAAGACATTGCTGAATTTGTTTGGAAAACTCCTGCTCTGCAACATAGAAAAAGGTTGGCAGAAGCAGTGGAGGTGGGGAGATTCATTGGCGTGAAAGTTGCAGTGTGGGTTCAGGGGGGAAGTGGCTGTGGTTTGACAGGTCGGTGGCAGCAGGTGGAGGGAACGGACAGACTCAGCGGGACCTTAGAGGTGGCAATGGTGGGTGACACAGGAGGCAGGGTGTGGGGCGTAACTGGGTTGCGCAGCTTTGCAGCCCAAGTAAGTATGTGTAGTTGTTGAGGATAGGAGCATGGACACACAGCCTTTAGGCTCTTACTGCGTGCTAGGCTGCCTCACAGACGCATGGATGGCTTCCTCTAAAAATCCCTCTGGGAAGAACTCAGCCCATGGGAAACTATATGCCACAAAATAATCTTTCCACTGTCTTACACACAACAGTGACAATTAGAAACTTACTGTTAGGGGAACATAAATATTTAATTTGCTGTTGTTGCAGTGCATATTCGATCTAAATTTTTAGTGTAAAAAGTGGAAAGAAACCCTAATGAAAGTAGGATGGTTTATTGGTCAATTCTTGAATGTTAAAACTGTGGCTTACCAATTGTGAAATGACTAACCCCTTTCATCACATTTAATTCAGGCTGGACCAGGAGGGAAAATGCTACACCGGTGTCCTCTGTGGCCTAGGGTGGAACCCAGTGACAGCGGCCCCCATCCTCCCAGAGCACGACATGGAGCTGGCGTTTGATGTGCAGCTCGGTGTGGAGGACATCACCGAGGTGAGCAGCACAGCACCGCTCTGCTCCGGCCTGGCCTGCAGGGCTCTTGCCCTCTTTCTGCCTCTCACATGCGCTGTCTCCTGCACGGGGCTTCTGAGCCGTCAGAGGAGATGCGGGGCAGCAGGAGTGGTTGGTGGCTCACAGAGGAAAGGAGGGAACCAGGTCCCAGTGCCGGCTTGTGCCCCGCGGGCCTCCCTGAGCCTGGGGCTGAGTGCATGTGGGGCCATCACTGTCCCAGTGCCGGCCAGGTTGTGACAGGGCCACCAGGCCCAGGTTCAGCTTTTTAGACTTATGAAGCAACTGGAAAGACCATTTGTACGTCCATTGAATCTAGACTTTTCTTTTGTTTGTCTTCTGGAGACAGGGTTTACTACGTTGCCCAGGCTGGCCTCGAATTTACAGTCCTCCTGCCTCAGCTTCCCGTGTAGCTGAGGTTGTAGGCAGCCATCACCACACCTGGCTTGTCTTTGAATCTAATAATGAAAAACATGTGCTTGTATTTTGTGTTTTTATTTTTACATTTCATTTTTCTTAAAATTCATTTTCTTGCATTTTGTAAAGCAGAAAGAAACAAAACTGATCCTTCCTCCTAAATAGTTGAGAAATGCCACTCTGGAGCACCTTCTCCTTTCCTTCTCAGGAGTCCATGGGATGGGGGAGGTGGGCACAGGTGCCAGGGTGAGGACAGGAGGAGCGGAGTCAGTGGAGGGAGTCCCCGAGGGCCTGGCTGGTCCTCTTCTCCATGTCTTTATCGCTTACATTAGCACTTAGATGTTAACCATCCATTCACGTGAGGCGCCTAAGCCTTAGAAAGGCTCAGCAGGAGACAGGCAGGCCGGTGCACACCGGTGATCTGGGCACTCTGGGAGGCAAAGGCAGGAGGGTGGAAAGTTAGAGCCCAGCCTGGACAACGTACTGACTTGGTGAGAACCTGTCTCAAAAAACATAAAAAGGCCCCAGGTTCAGTCCCAGTCCCATGAAACAAACCAACTAAAAAAAACTTCTTAGGTCACAGACCCCATTGTAAAATATGAAACTAATACTTCCAGAAGTAAATACAGAAGAGAGCTACATGCATTTGAACTTGGCCTTAGTTTATAGATACAACACTGAAAACACAATCTATCAAAGGTGAATCGATAAGATGCTCTGCGAAAGGTGTGTTAAGAATATGAAAAGAAAGGCCCCTAGTAGGATAAAATATATACAAATCCCATGTCTGATATAGGACATGTGTCCACAGTATATAAGGAACTCTTGCAAGGCAGTAATAAACCGACTAAATGAAAATGTGGACGGCAGTAAGCAAGTCAGAGGCTGTCAGCACCACGAGTCACAAGGAAGATGAAAACGAGGACCCACTGTCACCTTGAGGTGGCAGGCTGCAGGGGCGGACAGGGCCCTGCTGGGAGGGCGGAGCTGCAGGAGTCAGCTCCTGGTGGAGCCAGAGGATGGCGCTGCATGTGGACAACAGATTGGACAGCTCCTGCCAGGTGGCCCTGGAGTCCCACCTACTGCTGTTTGTCAGACAAATTTGGGGACTTACACCCACAGGGAGCTCATACAGGCTCATCTCCAAAACCGGGAGCTTGAGGATGTCCTTTACAGGGGAATAGATAGGCAAACTGGCACGGCCATGCAATGGAAAAAGAATGTGTGCTTCACAGGGTCGTGTGTGAGAGTCTCGAGTGCATGCCCGAAACACGCACATAATTCTGCACAGGAAGGATGCGAGTGGCTGCCAGAATGACTTGCAAGGGGACCTGGGCCCTGGGGCAGAGAGCTGTTGATGCAGATGGAGGTGGTGGGCGCATGGCTGTGCATGCGACGAGACCCACAGGCCTGTTTGTCCCCAAAGGGTGGACACGGGTGTGTGTCAGCTAGGGCTCCTGGGATGGGACACAGGCAGGACATAGGGGTCTGTGTTGAAATGTTTCGCATGTGCATCAAAGGGGTGAGGAGGAAAGCAGCCCGGAGAGCAGCTCTGACCAGAAACCGTAAAGCTGCAGACCAAGGACCTGTGTGCCAGTGTCGCCCTCTGGTGGTTAGGTTGCTCCTTGTGAGGTGCAGGGCAGAAGTTCTGAGGCTGTTTCACACGCCCCTGGCTTGGACAAGGAGGTCGGTGGATGTGGGAGACGGGTCTCTCCCTGTTGGGGAGGAAGCTAGAGTGACCTTGTGGCCCAGATGAGATCGGTGTGTCCTGTCTGTGTGACCTCATGTCTCGGGATGGACAGCTGTAGACCCAGTGTCGGTCTGTGTGTGCGTGGCTTCCTGTTCACACGGCGTCCAGCTCTGGGTGGCCAGGAGACGGCGACACCAGGGAAGTAAATGGGCTCAGCACTCAGATTCTAATGGGGTTCTTCGGCTCAGGAACAGGCCTGGAGAAACAGCGGGCTCTGGGAGGGGCAGGAAATGTGCATGGTGGACTGGAGCTTCTTGGAGCACCAAGAAGGAAGGCTGTGCTCACGACACAGGGGTGGGGTGGGTCAGAGGACGCAGGAGACAGGAGGAGCTCCTGGTGGCCAGTGCCTGAATGGCATGGGCAGGAAAATGAATAGCACGGTGTTGTTGCATGCAGGGCTTTTCTATTCAGGTTGTAGCCAGAGTGCAAAATACCCATGTGTCCATACAGTGGAGGGAGGTGGCTGCTGAACTCAGTGTGGGAGAGGCAGCTCTCACAGAAGCCCAGCAGCTCGGGCAGGTGCTCCTGGCCCTGTGGCGGGAGGATTGGTGACTGTGGAGTGTGGGTCCTCGTAGCAGAGAGGCTGGCAGGCCCTGCCCCTGTGGAGTGTCGTGTCATGGTCATATCCTCTGGGACACAGGCACACTGCAGAATATGATGAGAGGGCGCCTCCCCTCTGTCTTCACGAGAACAACGCTGGACAGAGCAGGCTTGGAAACAGTCTACAAGCACCATGCAGGAGCTAAGAACTGCCAGGAAAGGAGGATGTGCAGTCCAGTGTGGCGCCTGGGTTTTCGTCCTGGAGCAGAGATGGGACAGGATGGAGATGGGTCCGGTCCACACAGCGGGGGGGGGGGGGGGGCTGGTTAACAGCAAGGGAGCCGGGTTCTGAGGTGTGACGGAACGGGGCTACAGGAACTGTTTGTCCTGTCTTCGTAACTGAGGTAAACTTAAAAACTGACAGGCTGATGGTAAAGCAAAATCTTCGTACTTTGGTCAGGGGCTTGTCAGACTCCCTTGGGAACATCGCCAGCAGAGCCGAGGAAGACTCACATACATGCACAGCGGTGTTACCTATAAGAGCAAGCATGTGGACACAAAACAGTCTGGCTGGGCATGGTGGTGCACACCTGTGATCCCAGCACTCAGGAGGCTGAGGCAGGAGGATCACTGTGAATTCAGGACTACCCTGGACTATACAGTGAGACCCTGCCTTAAATAACTTAAAAGACACTGAACAATCTGAACTTTTCTTGCTGATTCTTAACTTTTTCTTTGCTGTTGTTGCTTAAATTGTGATAGTGATGACTGATACTATTTCTGTTGTTTTAATAGTCCTCCCAACAGCCATACTGATGATACTCATGAGTGACTCTGAGAGGTATGATTTATCTACTATGGGATGCAGCCATGTAAGTATTTATGTCACCATTCATTTACAGATTAATATTCTCAGGGCTGCTATCAACAAGCTAGTGTGTGATGGGCCGAATGGATCCAAGTATCTGGGGCCAGGAAGAGTCATGCAGTTACAGGACAGTGCGCGTCAGAAACTTCTGAGGTAAGCGCTTCAGTGAGGGGCTTCTCCCTTCCGGCTGGCCCACTGTCTGGCTGCCTGGATTTCAGACGATTTGAATTGTGTGAGCGGTATGACAAATGGGTACCCCCGGGCTCAGGTGGGCAGGGTGCCCAGATGGGTGGCTGGGGGTGGGGTGGTGCAGTGCCCCGGGAGGCTGAGCGGTCGCCTGACCAGACCCCTCACTCCTCCCGCCTCTCGCTGGACTCCTCCAGACTCAGCCAGAGTGCAGAGGACTGGGAGCCAGCTCAGGGCCTGGAGGAGCAGGGAGGAGAGTGGATGCGGTCAGTCAGGGGAGTGGCAGAGGGTGCCCACTCCCGGCCCCCACTTCCACCTGGGCTCCGTTTCCGTCCAGCTCTGGCTCCACGGGGAGGACCTCCGAGACTCCCACTGCTCTGTTTCCTGTGACCCTCCAGTGTGGCTGGCTCTCCATCTCGGGTGTGGGTGCTGGGTGCTTTGGAGGCTGCTGTCAGGCTGTGGTGCTCTGCGGGCTCCCCTCCCACGGGCCGCTCGGCCCTCTCCCCCAGCAGCTGTTCCTGAGCTCCGGCACGCGGCCCTGTGCCTTTACGCACCCCTAATTGTTAATGAAAATCGGACCCAGTAGATAATATAACAGCCTTCCTGAGTCTGCTGAGCTCCATTCTTTGTGTTTTCTAATGTGCTTCAAGTGAAAATATCATAAAATTTTTACCTTTCAAAAAACTGCAGTTCTAATTCTGAGGAAAATGTATAGGATTTAAATTTTTTAAATTACAGTAGTATTTTCAGTTACTACTGTATAATTAAGATAACTGGATTTCCTTTTTGTAAATTGTAGTTTGTTCTGTCAGATGAAGCCTAGAAAGAGGATTATTCCGAAGTGGCATGAAAAGCCCTACGAGTGGAATCAGGTGAGTAAGAAGCAGCTGCAGGTGAGCAGCCGGGTGCCTGGTCGGGGAGGCCTCTGGGTGGACCGGCCCAGGCTGCCAAGAGCACAGCCCGGGGCAGAGTGAGCAGTGGTGGTGAGCGGGCTCTGGGGACCCTGAGTGACAGGTCAGCAGGGCAGACAGGATGGGCCTGGCCTGGGAAAGCAGGTCGAGCCCTGGCTGGGACCCTGCAGCTCTTCCTGACATTGTGCTGCCGTCCGCTAACAGGCGCTCGTGAGCTGCAGGTCGCGGTGCTGCCTGCTCAGCGGCTGTAAGGAAGCTCCCCAGAGGGGCGGCTGAGGGGCGGCTGAGGAGCAGCAGACATTTGTCCCTCAGACCTGGAGGCTGGAAGCCTGGGGTCAGGGTCGCAGAGGACCATTTCTGGTGAGGACCGTGTCCTCGCACGACAGCAAGAAAGAGCCAGGGACCCCTGTGGTGTCTCTTACAAGGCACTGACCCTGAGGGCCCACTCTGCCTCGCCCTCCGGGCCCTCCGAAGGTCTCTTTCCAGTGCCCCTGCAGGTCAGCGCCTCCCCATCACGGTGTGGAGGACACAGTGTGAGGCAGGGCAAGGCCCGTCTTGGGCGCCTTCACCCTTCCTGTGTAGGGGTTGGGAGACCAAAGGAGGTGTGGCTTCAGGCAGAGGAGCAGAGGGATTTTAGGCTTTGATTCCGGAGCCACAGACGTCTGTAAAGAAGCCAGCGGGGCAGTGGTTCCTCCTCCCTTGGCAGTGAGGTGAGACTGTGCCCTGGAGCTCGTGCCCCTGTCTCGGGTCCCTGCACTGCTGACGTCGGCTCTCCCACGACTGCCGCCACACCTGTAGGCGAGACGCTGATAGGACGGCAGCAGTAGTTGGAAAGCAGCACTTCATTTTGAGCCTGGTGTGTTTGAGAAAACTCACCTGTTTTTCAACGAGCACCTGTGCTGAGGCTGCCATGCACTTTTACTCAGGAGAGAGTAGGAGATTTTTCAGTCCAGGTTACCCTGTTATCAGACACAGATTTGAAACTGAATTCTCAGACACATAGTTTGGAGTCTGAGAGTAGACGAGCACATGAACGGTTCTGACAAGGGGAAGAGTGCTTCTGGTTGTCTCACCTGTCGCGTGTGTGTGCATGTCGTCTCATGTATGTGGCGCAGAGCCTGACTGGTGCCTTTGTCCGTCCTGTTAGGTGCATCCCAAGCTGGTCATGGAGCAGGCTGACCGGAAAGGCTGCCGAGGGAAGAGTGCCCTTCTCTACCAGCTTCACAAGCTGCTGGTGCTCAGCCCCTGACTGTGGGAGGCCGCGGAGGCACCTGTGTGTCTCAGCATGGCTGCCTGTGCCCTTGTGCCCTCCTCTTCGGGGCGGGAGTAGGTTTCTGTGCAGGCGGGAAGGGTTGGAAAGAAAATCACTGCACTCGGTATTTGGAAAGAAAAGAATTGCTCTGGACGAAGGCTGGAAACAGCGGTTTGCTTCCACGCATGAAGGTGAAGGCTGCTGGCCAGACTCACGGACAGGGTCCAGCGTGGGCTTTCGGGTCCTGCCTGTTACCCGCCTCAGGCCTGTGCCCGGACAGGCAGGGCCGCTGGTTTGCGCAGGGGGCTGTGTGTGCGGTTTTTAAAACCAATGTGGCATTTTCTGATTTTTTTGAGGTTGTTTCCCATGAGGAAAAATACCTAATTTTGGTAAAATTAATCTGTTTTGTACATGTAGGGCTTTTAGTTAAATTACAGTTTTTGGTTCACATTTTGGAAATCAGAAATGACCTGGCAACTGTTATATTTGTGTTAAAACAATAAAAACCTTAGACAACATTTCTGTTTCCACAATTTTTGATCAGAGGAGATTAATATGTACTTTATTTTATTGTAAAAAGATCTCAAAAAAATAAAAGGCTTCTGTTTATAAAATTGATGAAGGAATATAAATCTTAGAAAGTCAGCTCAGGCACAGTGCTACCTCAGAAGACCAGCTGCTGAGGGGCGGGCAGCGGGTGCCCGCCAGTGGCTCTCAGAGCTTTTGGGGAGTGTGGGGTGCGCGTGTGCGCCCTGGGCACCCCCAGAACTGGGGCAGGTGGGCAGACGCCGTGTGGGGAGGGCACTGGGCTGCGCCCTGGCCGCCCTGATGTGGCAGCCTCAGCCTGGGCTTGTCCTGACCTGCTGCTCTTCAGCCTGGCCCGGCCTGTGTTCCCAGTCCCGGAGGGGCTGCGTCCCCAGTGCTCAGCGTCCTGGGCGCAGGCTCTGGGGCCCCCCCGGGTTACACGGGGCGCCCACAGGACAGCTTGCTCTGTCACTACGGAGTCAGTAATAGGTTGCAGGGGAGGATTCGGTGAGGAGGCAGGGCTCCTTTTATAACTAAGCCTCTTGGCATTATTTAAATTTTTAACCCTTTGCTAAGTCTGACTAAAAGAAGAGAAGGAAAAAGTGTGGGGAAAAGCTTTTGTAGATGAGGGGAAGGGCTGAGGGGAGGGGAGGGGAATGGGGAAGAAAGAATGAAGATGTGTGATGTACAGATACCAAATCCCTGTGATGAATGTGATCATTATGAATACCAAGAGCACCAAATTAATTAAAGTTAATCAAATTTTAAAGAGGAGAGTGGGCGGCACACAGACGTAGACCTGCGTGCTCCGTCCCCTGCCGTGCGATGCTCCGGCCAGCTCTGCACGCTGTGGCCAGCCGGGTCGAGTCGGCAGTGAGTCCTGAGTCTGGGCCCATCGGAGCCACGCCCACGGTGCGGCCAGCAGTCTAGTCTGGCTGTGGCCGCCCGGAAGCCCCCTGAGGGGCTGATCCGCCTGCGGACCCTGGCGGGGCTCTCGGCCAGCGCGTTCTGAGACCGCCCTTGCGCTCCCCTTACAGACACCAGGATGTGTGCGCTGCCGATCCTCGCTCGGTGACCTCGTTTGGGTGGCTTTCAGATTTTGATTAATTATTGACAAAGTGTCCCTGAGCAACTTTTATATTGGTCTTTGTTTTCAGTGATGTGTTGAGCCTGCATTCCAGTGTGACCGATGCGTATAGCACTGCAAGAACCACTTTTGGAGATGTTTAAGACAGTCCCAGTTAGAGCGCTGTTGATCTCTTTTGATAAATTCTTGGCCTGAAGGTTTACAGGTATTGGAATTTTCTTCCTTTGGTAGAAGTGCCTTCCTATGTGCGAGGGCAAAAGTCGCCTAATTCTTTCATCAGTAAGAAAGACATCAAAACTATTCAGGAGGCGGAGCTTGGCCTCATAGGCTTTATATTCTGTTTTTAAAATTCGGAAAGGAATAATCCGAGAGATTGTTTTAATTCCATGCTTGTTCAAAAGCTTTTTATAGAAGCGTTCTGTCTGTTCAGCTGACTGGAGTTCATCCTCGGTAAATAAACAAATCTGATTGAATATTATGAGGCAAGGACAATCTGACTCTCAGTTCTTTTCCTGGAATTTTCCATAATATCACCATTAAGAAGAAATTTTCATTTTCATTCAAAAGCAATCCATTTTTGTTCTTCCTGGACTTAGAATGTGTCAACAAAGCTTCCACTGCCTTTCTAATCTGCTATTTGTCCAGCTGCTCCAGGGAGGTCAACTCAGCTGGAGTCGAGGTGGCGGCTGAAGGCGAATGTCCGGTGGAGGACGAGTCCTCCATTTCTGTATTGGTCTTTGTATGGGTATATATTTCATCCTTCTCGAAATTCAATTCCGGGGAATGGAATTTTTGGGTCATACAGTAAGTGTGTATTTAACTTTTTAAAGAAAGCGTGATATTGGCAAAAGAACAGACAAATAGCATAACAGAACAGAGAGAAGGGTCCAAAAATAAACCACACGTATATTCTTTTCAACAAATACAGGGAAAAACATAAACCTCCACCCACGTTACTGTTCACATCTTCCCCCAACACAAACATGGAAAATAAAATGGATCGTGGGCCTGAACGTAAAAGTTAAGACAATAGGGTTTACAGAAGACATCGTAGTAGGTGCTCTCTGCAACCTTGGCTTACCCAAAAGGACATAAAAAGAACATAAAGAACAGGACATAAAAGAAAAATGACTATGTCAAATGTTATCAAAATAAAAATTTACTATTAAAAATACACTGGGAGAAATCATTTTCCATATATATCTTTGAAAAAGAGGTTGGACCTAGAGTATCTATCAAACTCAGGACAGCCAAACCCATTCTAAAAGTGGAGAAAAAGCAAGGCGGGGTGGCAGATGCCGATAATCACAGCACATAGGAGGCTGAGGCAGGAGGATTGCCAGGCGTTCAATTCCAGCCTGGGCTACGTACCAAGACCCTGTCTCCAAAAAAATAAAAAATAAGAAATAAAAGAGGGGAAAAGACTTGGACAGATACAGAAAAGATATACAGATGATAATCACACAATCGATGTTAAATGCCAGTGTTTATCAGGGAAATGCAAATTAAAATCTCAATGGGAGATTGCCAACCAGGACTTTTGTTGGAAGACTACAACTCCTGAGACTGTCAGTTCTGAGTGCGGGAGTTTGGGGCAAGGAGACCCCCACTACCGCTGGTAGTACTGCAAAATTGTCACCTCTGCTTGTAAGTAGAAATGAGCATATTCAGGGCTGGAGATTTAGCTCAATGGTTCTGCTGCCTGCTTTGCAAGCGCAAGGTCCCGAGTTCGATCGCCGGTACCAAAAAAAAAAAAAAGAAATAAGCGTGTTCAGATAGATTATCTGTTCCCTTTGAGTTTTGACAGATTGTATCTTTCAAGAGATTTAATCTTAGAAATCAAACTTGTGGACAGAGAGTTGTTAATATTCCCATGTTATCCTTTCAGTGTCCATGGTATCAATAGAGATGGCCCCTCTTTTATTTCTGTTACTAATGACTTGCATTTCTTGCTTTTCCTTGGTTAGCCTATCTAGAGTTTTATCAATTTTATTGATCTCTTTAAAGAATCTTAGTTCCATTGATTTTCTCAAATTTTACCTGTTTTCAATTTCATAATTTTTGTTGTAATTTTTAGTGTTTCTTTTCTTCTGTTTAGATTTATATTGCTCCTTTCCCTCATTTCCTAAAATAGAAGTTATTGTTTTGTTGTTGTTTGCTTTTTGGGGGGTTGGTGCTGGAGGTTGAGTCCAGGGCCTTATGTGTCATAAGCATGTGCTCTACCACGGAGCTACATCCCCGACAGGAAGCTTAAATGCTTGATTTTAATCAAGGCTATTTGGAGTCCTATATGCCTCACTTATCTGTATGTCAAGTTCTGTTCCCCTGCTTGGGAAGTTTTCTGCCATCACTTCTGTGAACAGTTTTTTTTATGTCATCTGCACTCTCTCCTCTTTCTTCATTGAATCCAGTCAGTCTTATGTTATTCTTCTTTGCATCATCTAGCAGCTGCTGGATTGATTTCTCATGTTCCTTTACAATTTTAAAGCAATTTTTCTTTTCCTGGTCACTAATTGCAATCTTTTCTTCTATATCTGAAATTCTAGCCTCACATTGGTTCCTTCTGCTGTGCAGACTTTTGATGGAGTTTTTAATCTCTTGGAAATCTGTTTGTATCTGTTTTATGGATTCCATTTGTTTCCTATGTTGGGATTCCATCATGCTCCTCAGATCCTCTGTTTTTTATCTGTGTCCTCTCTAGATTTATTAATCATGTCTTGCACCATGAGCAATTTCTTTGCTGTTTTCTGAGTAATTATTTCTGATTTCATTTTTCCCAGATCCTCTTTTGTTGCCAGTTAAGAGAGTCCAGTTGGTTGAGTATCAGATTGTTCCATCTCGTTTCCCTTTGGGGTTGCTGTAGGTGATCCAGAAGTCTGTTTTTGAGGCTTGTTTACGTGTCTTCTCATTTCCACGGGGGGGGGGCAGGGGTGTGGTTCTGGCGCCTGCACAGCTCACCTTCTCTGCCCTAGGAGTTGGGATGGTGGCAGGGGAGCTTCCCTCTGGGTGCTGGGACCGGCTCAGCTTCTCTGCCCCAGGAGCCTGGGATGGTGGCGGGGGAGATTCCTTCCAGGTGCTGGGACTGGCTCAGCTTCTCTGCCCTAGGAGCCTGGGATGGTGGCGGGGGAGCTTCCCTCCGGGTGCTGGGACCAGCTCAGCTTCTCTCTTAAATGCTTGATTTTAGATGATAGCCCTGCATGGTGGCACAGAGCTGTAATCTCAGCTTTATAGGAGGCAGAGGCAGGCAGATTGCCACTATGAGCCCAGGACAGGCAACTTTGTGACTTTCTTTTCTACTATATGCATCCAATTCTATACATCTTTTTCCAAGTACTACTTTTATTCCATGCCATAAATTTTGATAAGTCATATTTTAATTTTCATTTAGTTCAAAATACGTTGAATTGTTTTGTAAGATTTTGTCTTTTATCTATATGTTTTTAAATCTCTCAATACTATGGGATTGTCTAGCTTTCTTTTTGTTAATGAGTCTCTAGTGCAAGTCCATTTTGGTCTGAGAGCGTAACTTCTACGATTTCTGCTACATGTGTTAAGTGTGTTTCATGTCCCAGAATGCTGTTGGTCTTGGCGATTGCTCTCTGTGAGCCTGAGGAGGTGTGGCCTGCTGCTGTTGGACAGATGTTCTGTAGATGTCAGTTAGATCCAGCCAATTGATGGTGCTGTGCAGTTCTGCTATGTTTTCTGCTGGTTTTCCACCTGCCAATCTGCCACATTACTGATACATGTTGAAGGCTCCAACCATTATAGTAAATTAGTCTATTTCTCCTTGCAGTTCTATCAGTTTTGCTGTGTGTGTGTGTGTGTGTGCGTGTGTGTGTGTTTTATGCTGTTAGCCATACACAAACATTAAGGATTGTTATTTCTCAAAGAATTGAGCCCTTTATAACATTATGTAATGCCTCTCTCTTTTAATTTTCCTAGTTCTGACTTCTATTCCTCTTAAATTAATATAGGTATTCCAGCTTGCTTTTGATTCGTATCAGCATGGTACATTTTCTTTATATATAACTTACAGCTAACCACTGTAGAGTGTACAGTGCCATTTGTTACAGTCACAGTGTTGTAGAACTCTTTCTCTAGTTTAAAAATGTTTCCCTTTAGAGCACCTTGTGCCCATTTAGCAACCGCTCTTCATTCTTCTCTTCCCTACCCCCTGGTAACCACTAAGTGCCTCTCATTTTTATGGATTTGGCTGTCCTGGATAGATCATATAAAAGAGCCCACACAATGTGTGCTTTTGGAATGTTTTTTCCACTTAGCATATTGTTTTTGAAGTTTATCCGGGTTACAGCCTATATCACTACTTCATTCCTTTTGTTAGTTGAACAATATTCTTGTATATATGTATCACAATTGGATTACTAATTAATCTGCTGTACATTTGGGTTGTTTTTACCTTTTGGCTATTCTAAATAATGCTGTTATGAGCAATTGTGTGCAAGCTTTGGTGTAGACAGAGGTTTTCACCTGTTGGTTATATATCTAGGAGTAGAATTGTTGGGTTATATGGTAACTCTGTTTGACTATTGGAGGAACCAGACTCTTCTTCACAGTGACGCCATCATTTTATATTCCCAGAAGCAGTGTATGGAGATTCCTGCTTTCTGAAGTCTTGCTAGTACTTGTTTCTTTCCTTTGCTTTTTTTCCCTTTAAACTAAATCTATCCTAATGAGTGTGAGGTAGTATCTTACTGTAGATTTCATTTGTGTTTCCTTAATGAGAAATGATGTGAGCACCTCTCATGTGCTTATTGGCCACAGTGTCTCATCTTTGCAGAGATGCTTACCCAAGTTCCTGTGGTTTGGATGGAGGCCCGATGCATTTGTGGATGGTTGGCTCCCAGGGCAATGGGGCTGGGAGGCAGAACCTTGGGAGAGAGATTGGGCTGTGAAGGCACAGCCTTCATGAGGGGATTCATGTCACTGTCAAGGCAGTGGGCTGGCCATCGGAAGAGCAGGTGGTTCTAAGGTGTGTCTGCCCTCTGCCTTCTCCTCCTCCGTGTTGTGATGCAGCACTTGGCCCACCCAGATGCTGTGGCTGTGTCTCCAGAACCATGAGCTACTTAAACTTCTCTTCTTTATAAATTAGCCAGTCTGTAGTATTCTGTGATAATGACAGAAAAATACTAACACAAGTTCTTTGGCTATTTTTAAATTGGATTGACCTTTTGTGGAATTATAGCAGTTCTTTATGTATGTGGATGTTAAACCTTTATCAAATATGTGATTTGCAGATATTTTCTCTCATTCTGTAAATTATCTTTTAGAATGTTTGATAATGTCCTTTGATGCACAAATGTTTTTATTTTGATGGAGCCCAAATCATCGGGCTTTTTTGTCGCCTATGTTTTGGTATAAAATCAGGCCATTACCAAATCAAAGATCTTGAAAGCTTGTTTTTTTCCTGTAATAATTTTAGTGTTGGCTTTTTTTGCTAGATGAAATGGACAAATTTCCAGAAACACAAATTGCCAGAACTGATTCAAGAAGAAATAGAAAATCTCAAGATACTTGAAGCAAGGAGAGATCTGAATCCTTCACCACAACCTCCCACCGAAGTCCAGGAACAGACGGCCCCACCTCCAAATACTCTGAAGCACATTAAGAAGAATGAACACAAACTGTAGTTCCTCTCTTCCCTCTCACATAGTCTGTGAGCCCAGCAGTACCCCAGCACCAAAGCCAGACCCAACCCCCGCCAAGAAACAAAAGCCCTTGGAGAAAGCTGTAGACCAGTGTCCTTCATGAACAAAGATCAGGCGTCCTCAACAGAAAGCAGCAAATCAAAGCCAGCAGCACACAACACAGCTGTACCCAGGATGGGGCTGTCCCGCCCTAACTGCACTGTGGCCCTGGTGGGGACAGCCTGCCAGGGACCTCCCTCCAGGATGAGGGGATGGAGAGCCCACTCCCTGGCTCTTCCTGAGCATATGCACTTGTGCCCGGGTGGCTTTGGATTCCACATCAGCATTCGTGGACCACATTTGGCTGAAGTTTTTGGTTCTTCGACGGTGATGACCTTAGAAACTTAATGATCAGACTTTGGAAGAGCAAGTACCTGACCTTGCATTAGAGATCAAAGTATGTGCTGAAAAAAGCTGGGGTCATGGGAGCCCAGGTCCTCCGCCTGGTCCTCCTGTAGCATGAGCACATGAACACGGCCAGGAGCTGGCCTGGCTGGCGGGGTGCGAGCAGGGCAGGTGCTGCACAGAGACCCAGGCTCCTTTGCTCCCTGGCTGCGAAGGCACTGCGCGCCTTGCTTGTGGCCCTCTCATGGATCACCTGGGGGTGTGGCTCCTCATGACTTAATTTAGGAATGTGTTAACATAGGAAGCAGCAGACAACTGCACCACAGAGAAAGAACTGAAGAATTGCCTCTAACTGGTGATGTTGGCAGCCGCCGTCTGTCACCTGGGAAAACGTGAACAGCCAGAAGTCAGTCCCAAAGCACCTCGAGACTGTTGTTACCATTAAATGAACATCCTCTCTGGAGGTTTGCCTGGGAGGACAGTGATCCCAGAAGGGAATCCACTGTAGCAGAGACTCGTTTATAAATAATGAAACTCACCCCCCAAAATTATCTGAAAGAGCATCAATCTGATGAAAAATCCTTTAGAACGTTTAAACAAGAAATGAAAAAGGAAAAAAAAGATGGAAGCTACTTTGCTCAGGAACCTGAGCAAAAATTATTACGGATTTAGACTCATCTCAGAAAAATACTTGTTCAGTGAAAACTAATCCTTGCTACAGTGTTGGTTAATATATTTTGTTTTTTATTTCATTTTTTAGAGGCTCAATATGTAGCCCAGGCTGGCCTCAAGCTTACAATCCTCCTGCCTCAGCCTCTGGAGTGCTGAGATAACAGGTTTGTGCCACTGTGGCTGGCTAGTTAATATATTTTAAATTTACAAACACTTTGTCAAAACGGCAGGGCAGGATTTTGGAAGTGCAATATGCCTTGTAGCTGAAATTCCCCAACCTACTTTTTAAGGGCTGTGTCCTTCTGTTTGTCAGTGCACATCCGTTCAGCCCAGGCTGCTTCTGCTGCTTCAGCCTGGGTGGTCGACCCCAGCTGTACTGTCCCCGCCTGGTGTCTGGGCCTCCTGTCCACTCCTCTGTGCTCTCTACACTCCCTAAGGGCCCTTGGACTCCCCCCCACCCCCGGCTTCTAGGCTCTCAGTGAATCCTCTTTCTCATCAAGCCCTGATGAAGGTCAGTTCTAATGCAAAGTTGTCCTTGGAGAGAATCAAGCACTTTTCCTGTGTTACCAGAATCTGCTTATGCCACCAGGCTTAAGGGACCCATTTATTCAGCAGCACCTTTTACTGCTTGGCAGGGGTTCCTAGTTGAATGCCCTAGCCCCTCAGCCAGTGCTAAACCTCCTAGGATAGTAATTTTCACATTGTGTTACAAGATCTGGTGGGCAGAATCTGTATTCATTAATTCTGAATCTCAAGTACCTGACACTAATTGATATGCAGATACAGTTTTGAATAGAATCTACAGTGGCTGGGGAGGGAATCACTGGTCTGTGTGGGCGTCTGTCAGGAGGGAGGAGGCAGTGGAGAGCTGTTGTGTCTAGGAGCAGGGACTCTGGTGTGGGGGAAGCGGTACAACCTGCCGGGAGGGTGAGGGAGGCCTCTCCAACCCTGCACGCCTCACCCAGCCTCCCTTGGCTGTCATGGAGCCTGTTGCTATGGAGATGCCAAGTGCTGTATGGAGATGTGAGAGAGACCTGTTAAACATAAAGTGGATTTCTGAGTTGGCATGACAGCATTGTACAATGACTAACAAGTGCGGAAATAAATTACTATATGCTGGGTGTGGTGGCACACTCCTGTAATCCCAGCACTCGAGAGGCTGAGGCAGGAGGATTGCCATGAATTTGAGGCCAGTCTGAGCTACATAGTGAGTTCAAGACCAGCCTGAACTACATAGTGAGACCCTGTCTCAGAAAAAAAATTACTATAATGTAAATATATACTCATAGAAAACAACTTTCTGCATGATGAGTATGCAGCAGGTACCAGGTTAGTGGACAAGTGCGAGGGACAGAAATGACAGCCTGCTGCTTCGAAGAGCTCACAGTTTAGCCAGGAGCTGGGCCTGCAAGACTACAGAGGTGGCTGGCAGTGGACACAGTCCTGGGGGCAGATGGTGCCCCAGGAGTCTTGGGCATGGCTTTGACCTGGTCTACCTTTCCCAGGTGTTTCCTCAAAGATGGGGCACTTCAGTCAGGCACTGAAGGAAGACTGAGGGCCAGGTGAAAAGTGGTTAGGATGGGGCACTGTGGCCCATCTGAACAATGTGCGTGGAGACCGTTGGGAAAGCTGCTGTGTGGGACCAGGCGGTGTGGGTGGGCTGTGGGCCATGGGGCGGGCAAGGGAGCAAGGAGGCAGGGGTGGGTCACGTTCTTGTCTGCTTTGCAGTACTGCATCCTCTTCCTGGGAATTTCTGCTCCGAACACCTGACTCAGGGTACTGGTTCTCTTCCTGTGTTAGGGACACGTGTGCACCAAGCAGCACAGTGATGAACAGTGTACACAAAAGTGTAAGGAGAACTGCATAGACAGAGATCATGGGTAATCTCACTAGCTACCTCTCTTCAAGAGTTCTAGTTGACCAGTTAGGATGCAGGAATTAATGCAGCAAGTAAAGCTGATTTAATATATAGATAGAATCCAGTGTCCCTTTAATTGAAATTATATTTTCTTGTTTTTATCTTTACACAAATAGATTGTGCTTGACTAGAAAGAGACACATTTTTTCTAAGGTGAGAGTATTTTTAAAAGCCACATCATTTTGTTATAATCCATTAAAATTAGGTGTATATAATAAAAAGGTGATCTGCCCCTACCAAATGTTACTGCTTGGAAGGTAAAAGCAAAAACATGAACCTAGATAACTCTTGTATCAAACAGGAATTAAAAGGGTATAATTAAAAACTACCACAAGATTACTGTTTAGATTTGCCATAGAGTTCACTGCCTGCCTTATGTGAGGAAATCAAAGTGCTATTACAGTTTAAGATCAAAAAGGCTCATAAAACAGTAATCTTGTTGATTCATCATTGAAACTGTGAAGATAATTTGTATTGTCCTGTTAATATTACACCAACATAAAAATGCATCTCTGATGTGTTGTTCCTGGCAATAAATTTATGTATGTATGTATGTATGTATGTATTTATTTTTGGGTACCAGGGATCGAACGCGGGTCCTTGCGCTTGTGCAGCAGGGGGCAAAACCACTGAGCTAAATCCCCGGCCCAATAAATTTTATTTTTAAAAAATAATAAAATTTTAAAACCCCCAAACTACCACAGGGCAGTAAAGACTTTATTACTACAAACTGTGAGGTGCTCAGACTAAAAGAACAACTAAAAATAAAACCACCAGGTGTTCCTAAGAAATTAGGAAAAAAAATAATTTCTAGAAGTAGAAAGGTATTACATATATAGAACCAGGAAATAGAAATTAATCAAGATAAATAAATCCAAATGCTGGCTCCATAAAAATATGCTGCTCACAAGTCTGATCAAATCAGGGAGGCAGAGGGCACAGCGGAGAAAGCTGTTACGTCATAGTGACCCGGAAGCAGAGAGGTGGGAGGGGCGGTGCTCGCTTCCGGGTCAGGCTCCGCCTTCTGCAGCAGGCGCTAGACTCAGTGCCCTTAATCCACCAGCGAGTGTAGTGTCCCGTGATCCAGTCACTTCCAAAGGCAGGAGGCTTTGGGGGGACACGTAGATCTAAGCCCTCATGTGGGGGGTCCTAGCATTTCTTAGTGAATCTGTAACGGAAACGTGCGTAGCACAGCTGTGGCGAGTGCCGAGTCAGAAGTGCCTGTCCTGAAATGTCTCGCGAGTCAGAGATCAACAGCAAAGGCCCTCGCACGTGGCAAAACATTAAACTCAGGAACTGGGTAAGGGTGTCCGCTGTCACTGTGATTTAACAGTGGCTGGGAGGTTCTAGCAAGTGCAGTAAAACAGCATGAAGCAACTGACAATGCTAGATGAGAAAGATGCACATTTTTCTGACCATGACGGTTCAGCTCACGTTGACTCGATTAAACACCTGGAGCAGTGGTGGTGATCCTACAGCTCACGTGCTGCATCGGCCTTTGTTATCACTGAAAACTAAAGGTTGGCCTTGGCTGGCCTAGGGGATTAGCAAAGCACACTCCTGAGTCTGGGTGGGCCGTGGGGCGTGACCTTGAGTACTATATCTGGTCCCTGGCTCCCTGCTCTCTGGCACTGCTTCCCTGCTCTGCTTCCAGGCCACCATGAACTGGGCAGCTTTGCTCTGCCCTTCTGCCTTGGAGCCTGCAGCCATGGACTGAACTCCCTGAAACTGTGAGGAAAACCAAACCTTCCTCTTTTAAGATGCCTGTGTCAGCTGTTTTGTCTCAGCAATGCAAGAGCTGACTAGTACAGGGGAATGGATCCTCCTACACATTGGGAATCCCAGGACCACCAGCACAGTTACTCACTAGGAGGACTCAGGACTTGATTTGTAGCGGTGCTCACGGTTAAGGTTTACTCCAGCAGAAGATACAAAGAAAAACTTAAAAGGGAAAAGTCACACAGGATAAAGTCCAAAAAAAACCAGGTGAAAGCCTGGTGGGTCCTCTCCCAGTGGCCACACCGCGCTCTTTCAGGAAGTCGAGTTGGTGTAGTGGAAGTGTTCTCTGCCAGGAAGCGCATCCAGGTCAACATGAACCACTAGGTCTGAACAAACACTTTAGGCTTGCAGTAGAGGGTGGTGAGAGCTTTCCTAAAAACCAGCCTTGGAAGCAGACCTTGCCAAGAGGGGCCCTGAATTTCAAATTCTGTGCAGAGCCCAGAGGACCTACTAGTAAGGTAAGGCGCAGTAAGAAGGCTTCTGGGTACAAGCCACAGGGAAAATGCTCAGCTTCGTCTGCTGCAGCGATAAGCATCTAGTAATGGGGAGCAACTCATGTATATAGTGACAAGACGCAAGCATTCTGGAGTGAAGACCAACGACCTGCACCTATGTGGAGAACACAGATCTTACTGGAAAGCAAAATCTGAACAGAAAAAACAGATGAGCAGATTTCATACCATTAAAAAATGTCGGTTCTCCCAAGTTAATATGCAAATGTAATACATTCCAATGAGAATCCCAACAGGGTGTCTTTTGGGAACTGGATAAAAGTATCAGGATAGGATCTTGCTGTGGTATGTTCTCAGTGTATTGACCTAGGTTGAAACTCAGAAGCTGTATAAGAAGACATAAACATATCTGACTAAGCATTAAAAAAATTTTGTATGGGGCCAAGGATTTAGCTCAGTGGTTCCTCCGCCTGCCTCGCAAGTGCAAGGTCCTGAATTTGATCCCCAGTACCAAAAAAACCCAAAACAAAACAAAACAAAACAAAAAAACTTTGTATGGCAAAGAGCCTCCCTTAGTTACTATTCTCATTCCTGAGACAAAATACCTGACACCCAAAGTTAAAGGAGGAAATATTTATTTACTCACAGTTGTAGAGGTTTCAGTTCATAGTTGGCTGGCTCCAAGGCAGCATTGCATGGCAGAGAGAAACAGTTCATGGTGGGCAGAAGGCAGCAAAGCAGCAAGTGACAAATGACAAGCACACTTGCTCTCTCTCTCTGTCCCTTTATTTTGTCCAGGGGTAGACCTTCTCATTATCCATTCCTAGGGTAGACCTTCCTATTATTCATCCCCAGAACTATGCCAAACCAATCAGTGGATTAATTTAGTAACCACACACCCTCGATCCCAGTATCACACACCCTAGATCCAGCCACCTCCAAAAAGTACCACCTATGACTGCATGAGGCTTTTGGGGGACATCTAGATACAAGCCATAACAGATACCATAACCAGTCAATACATAGAACCAATGATTGGATGGATAAATTAGTGCAAATGACAAAGGGTTAAATATACTACGTGAAAGCCTTTAAAAAATTATTTGGGGGAAAACCCCCCAAGAATCAGTAGAAAAACAGACCAATGATATGCATAGGTAGTCCATAGAAGAGCCATTCTTAGCTGAAAATACTGACAAACATGAAGTGCTCCCAATAGTAAATTTTAAATAGTAATTTTAATAAATAGTAAATAGTAAAATTAAATAGTAATTTTAATAGTAAGAGAATTACAGATCAATGAGCTTTGTATCCATAAACTGGCAGGAGTTAAAAAGAGCTGCATCATGAACTGAAAGTTGGAGGGAAGAAATGCTTATATTTTGCAGGTAAAGACAGGGAGTGTTCTAGCCTCTTTTGGAAATAGATCTGGCAACATCAGTGAAAATTAAAAGCAGGCATATTCTTGATTCAGAGAGCTAAGGACCGTTATGCAGGGGATGCTGAACAGCAGTGATGCTGAGTGCCCGGAGGAGACAGGTTGCCACCATCACCATCCCTGCCTCGCAGCTGTGGAAGGGTGGGGGTACAGCAGCAGGAGACATTTCCACAGGGTCTGGCACGTGGGGCAGGAGACAGAAGTATGCAAACTGTGTCATTTGCACAGCGGCAGCCAGGAAGTTCACACATATGGATCCGTGTGGCTGTGAAGGCACGGAGGAAAGGGGGCAGATATGCTCTGAATGGCAGCCTCTGTCCTGGGGTGGGAGCCGGGAGACAGGGAAGCAAACCCTAGCACTGCATGTGTGGGTTACATTTATCCACTCTAGAAGAACTTAGATTCATGAGTCGTCACTGCAGCAGAGTCCAGCCTATATTTTCCCCCTCTTCTCTTTTAATAACAGAATCTGGTTTGTTGAGAAAGCAGCAGTGTACCTAGCTAGGAGGTTGCATTTCCTGAGTCTCTTGCAGCTTGATATGGCTGTGTGACTAGTTCTGACCAATGGGTGAAAGCAGGAAGCTGCTAGATAAATCTTCTGGGATGCTGCTTAAAAGGAGGCAGAGAGGTGGTACGGGTCCTTTTGTTCTTTTAGCCTCCTTGCTGCTTTCTTCCTGGAGTGCACACATGATGGCTGGGGCTTCAGCAGCTGTCTTCAACTCTCAGGCACCTTGAGGATGGAAGCCACTCCTAAATGATGGCAGAATCTGGCTGCAAGCTGTTGTTATTTTTGGTCTGTGTTCCAAGCAGCGAAACATAGTTCCTGTTTGATACAGTATACACTTTAAAAAGTTAATACAATTCAGCTAAGGAAGTACTAAGCTGCAGAAGCAAGATTAAAAGTCAAAATTAGAGGGCAGAGCAAACGGGGACCTTCTAGATTAAGTGTGGATGTGAACATTTGCTTCCAGGTATTTATTCAGACCAGCCTAAATTCAGAGTAACTCTCTACCCAGACCGGCTCACCACTCCACACAGAATCAGCCAGCTGGGGCATCAGAGCACATGTGGTCTCCAAGCCGGAGCTTCCTCTCTCCACCACGCGGTCACCCCTACTTAAGGAATACAAAGGAAGTGTCCAACCACCCTTGGCACCAAGTTGAAGGAAGCAGAGATGGGATAATTGGGCACAGAAGTGTGCCTTGCTTTTAGGCATGTTCTTGAGGACTCTGCATTTACTTCGGTATTGGAATAATTATCCTAGCACATTAACTTGAAAAGGCTTTTCTTAAGCAGAAGAGGAAAATGCCATTGATCAGAGAAGCAGTGTAAAGTTCAAAGAGCATAGACAAAGACTTTGGAGCAGTCTGAAATTAGACTGCTTTTGAAGGCTTGCAATTAGAAAGTGGCACGCTGTCTCTCACACAATGTTTTCTGCTGAAACTGTTTCCCAGTGAGCGATTTTGCTTGGATTTCAGTGAACCACTGTGAGGAACATTTTTCTCTCTCACAAATGGAAACATCGCTGGGAGAGCTGCACTGCCATCTGGCCCACTTCCCCAAGAATGGCAGGCTGAGCCTCTGCCGCGTCTCTGGGGCCAAGGAGCGGCTTTCCTCCCTATTGGTGTGCAGACTATTAATTGGGCCTGGACCTCAGAGTCGAAGGAGGAGACACCAGAGATGTCATGGCGTCACAGAGCGGGACTTCCGGCCCTGTCAGCAGGGCATGAAGAGCTGGGAGGCCTTGGGTTACTTTTGTTGTTTGGTATCAGTATTGGTTGCGTAAGTAACCATAGTGAAGTAACTTTTGACTTGGGATGATAGAAAACTAACACTGGGGGAGAAATAGAACTTTGGCATTGATTGTTACTGCTTCCTCCTTTCCCCCCAAACATGAAATCTGAGGCGCTCGCCCCTTTGGAATTGTCTGCGGTCTGCCCTGCATTCAGGGGTGCACAGTGAGTGCCTCCCCGCAGCCACACACCCATGCACCCAGCAGCCTGTGTGGCAGCTCCCTGTGGAGGAGTTTCGGTGGATGTGCGTGAGCTGACAAAAAGGGAGGCGCGCAGGAAATGCTCTTGTGCCTGGCTGCTTTTGCTTGGCCAAATGGTTTTGAGATTTTTTGGCTCTCTGGAGGTCAGTCATTTCTCCCTATACTATGCACTGCTTGCCATGTGACTGTCTTGTCCATTCTCCTACTAAGGGGTGCTTGGATTCTTTCTCCTTTTTGCTTATCAGGGGTGAAACTGCTGTGAAGAAGTCCTTGAAGATACAAGTTTGCATTTCTCTTGGATTACTGCCGGGAGCTGTGGGGTAGCTGGGTTAGAGAGCGGGAGGTTGTTTAACCTATAAGAAGCCACCGGTCTCCTGAAGGGTAACAGTGCCTCTGTTAGTGGGGCTTCTGCTCTCTGCTCCCATCTGCTGTGTTGCCATCCTGAGTGGTTCTGGGGCCCAGCTATGCAGTGCCAGGCCCTGCAGGGCAGAAGGGGCCTCTGTCTGGGCTGGTGCCTTTATTTTTGCTGGCAGAGGCTCCTTGGGGGAGTCTCCACGGTAGGCAGTTCCCACCTGCGAGTCTGGCCTCTGCGCCTCAGCCTTGCGTGGCTGTGGTTCCCTCCCTCCCTCTCTCTGTGTCAAGGCCTGAGCCTGCCCTGGTGGAGGTGGGGGATGGTCCATGGGTGCTCACCAATAGTCCTAGAGGTAGTAACGGTTCACATCTTGTCCCGTATTCTGTAGAATTCTCCCCCTTCTTGGTAGTCCATTGGCTTTTACTAGTTAATTATCCTTTACATTTACCCATATAGTATTTGTGAAGTGTCTGTCTAAGTCTTGTGCCCCATTTGGGGGTCTTGCTTATATTTTTATTAGCAGATCGTAGTGAGTTCTTTATTCAGAATTCAAGTCCTGAGATACATGCTTGGTGGACGTTTGTTTACTGTCCTTGCCTGTCCACAGCTTTTACTGCGGTGACAACTACCTAAAATAAAATTTACCATCTTAACTGTTTCAAGTGTACGGTTCAGTAGTGTTAAGTGCATTCATATTGTGTGAAAGAGATCCTCAGGTTTTCATCTTGCAGATCTGGAAATCCTATTAAACTATCTCCCTCCATTCCCCCCTCTACCCTGTCCCGATGGCCACTGTATTCTAATCTCTATGAATTTGACTACTTTAGGGTCTTGGCCCATTCTGGGTTTAACAGAGTACCTGAGCCAGGATGATTTATAAGGGACAGAAATTTATTTCTCAAAGCCATGGGGAAGTCCAAAATCAAGTGGCCATTGTGTGGTGTGTGGTGAGGGCCATGTCCTGCATCCAAGACGGTGCCTTGAGCGTGAGTGGAGCCCTCCTGTCCTCTCCCCAAAGCCCTCCTCCCCACTGTTGCACTGGGTTAAGTTTCCAACACGTCAGTTTGGGAAGATACATTCAGACCACAGTGCCCAGGTATCTCACATAAGTGGGATCATAGCCCTTTGCTTTTGCGACTGGTTATGTCACTCAGCATAATGTCCTCAGGGCCATCTGTGTTGTGGCAGTGACAGGATTTCCTTCCTTTCAATGTGAGTACTCCATTTCTCCTATCCATTCATGTAGGGATGGACACTTGGGTTGCTTCCAGGAGCTCTTAGCCATCGTGAACAGTGCCACTATGAACATGAGTGTGCAAATATCTTGAACGCCTGCTTTTGTTCATTTGGACGTATAGGCAAATGGAATTGCTGGACCCTATGGCAGTTCTAATCTTAATTCTTTTGAAGAATCTCCAAACTGTTTCCCATAGTGAGTGTGCACCTTCACAATTCCACCCACAGTGCACAAGGGTTCCAAATTTTCTGTATCCCCACTAACACTTTTCTGTTTTTTAAAGATGTGAGTGAGGTGGTGTCTTATTGTGGTTTTGATTTGATCACCTGATGATTGGTGATGTCTGTTTTTTCATGAGCTTGTTAGCCATTTGTGCATCATCTTTGGAGACATATCCAGTCCTTTGCCTGTTTTTTAATTTGGTTGATTTTTTGTGTTGAGTTACAGGAATCCCTCATATATTCTAGGAGTTCACCACTTATCAAATAGTAAATGATTTGCAAATATGTCCTCCCATCTGTAGTTTGCCCATTTCACTCTGTCGATTGTGTCCTTAGGTGCACACAGGTTAAGTTGTGTGTTTTTGCTTTTTTGCGTTTTTTCCTATGGTTTTGTTGTCATATCTAAGGTAGAAATACCTATAAAGTCCCCTGTAATGATGCTATTTAGGTCTTACATTTAATCTTTAATGCTTTTCGCTTGTTGTGGTGGTGGTTGTTGAGACAAGGTATTGCTGTGCAGCCCAGGTTGGCTTCTAACTCCCAACCCTCTGGCCTCTGTCTCCCACGAGCTGGCATTACAGGTATGCACCACTATGCCCAGCGGCTTTAATCCATTTGGAGTTAGTTTTTGTACATGGTCTATTCATTTTTTAATGGTGAGCAGAAGTTTGGGGTTTTGACAGTCTGTTTTGTTGACTGTTAAGTTTTGTTTTATGGCTGTTGCCTAGCATAACTAAGCAATCTTTGTCTACTCAGGCCACAAAGAAACTCTCCTATGTTTTCTCCTGGAACCCTGATAGCCTTAGCATTTTCTGTTTGGGCTTGTGACTCACCTCAGGTTCGCATCTGTGTCTGGTGGGATGAGGGTCAGAGTTTATTTTTCTCTGTGTGAACATCTTGCTGTCCTAGCATGGTTTATTGAGAAGACTTCCTCTCCCCACTTTGAGTGTGGTGGACACTGTGATGTGCCTGGATCTCCCCTAGAAGTGAGGTGCTCCCTTCTGCTGCTGGAGCTACTACTGGGCAGCGGCCCTCAGTGGTTGTGACCTCTGGGGGCTTCTCACTTGATCTTAGCCAGAAGGCGGAGAAGTGATCTGGGGCTTCTCTTGCTGCAGAGACAGTGCTCTGCTGAGACCACACTGTCCTCCCAAGGAAGCTCCTGTGCAGTTACCGACTCATCTGGATCAGTGCCGCTACCATGTCATGGTGTCACTGGGGTGGGTCCGAGGAGCTCCTCAGGTGGAAGTAAGGAACCAACCCTCCTTTCTGCAGAGGTCCCAGGCTCGCTGACTCCTGCCGAGGAAAGAGTTTTCAGGATGCATCAGTAAGAAGTACAGAGGGTTTATCAGGCAGATCTGGGACCACTCAAGAGTGCGGTGAGGTGCTCAGAGAAACGAGACTTGAGATGCACTGTTTCCTGGGGCAGGGCCAGCTCTGCTGCTCTTGGAGGGGTGGAAACCTGCAGCAGGCACCCACCCCCAGGGCACTGGCCTGTTCTACAGGTGTGGGCAGTCTTGGGGGGGGTAGGTAATTAAAGCGTCCTTTGGATTCGCTCTGCCTACTCCTCTATCTCAGGATCATCCTGCCCTTAACAATGAAGCCCATGAGGACTCAGTGCTCCTGAGGAATCGGTTGTGCCGGGTCGGGTCGGGCAGGAGCCTGAATTTACCCAAAGGAATGCCAATGTGGATCACCCTGGGAAACTTTGCTGGGTCCTGGAAGCTACAGTCTTCTTAAAAGTATGATTTTCTGAGCCAGAGATGTAGCTCAGTGGTTTTGCCACCTGCCTCGAAAGTGAAAGGTCCTGAGTTCGATCCCCGCTACCAAAGAAAAACAAAAAGTACAATCTTCAGTTACAATTTCCTCGTCTCTTTTATGGCTTTTGTTTCTCCTGTCCTGCCTCAGTGGGACAGCTCAGCATGCCCTGAAGTCCTGTGGACAAGGGGGCCAGGCGGAGGGCCCAGGTCTGCAGAGCTGCTCCCCACTGCTTCTCAGCATGGGGTCACTGTGCACCTCCAGGCACCAGAGCAATGGTGCTGAGGCCTCTGCTGCACAGAGCTGGGGGCAGGGGGGGCTTTCCCGCCAACTGCTGCCCACCAGACTCCAAGTCTGCTGCAAACCCAGGCCTCACAGGCCCCCCTCAAGTCCCCGTACCCCACTTCCCCCTTGCCCTCCTCACTCCCTTCTAGCAGTGGGCAGTTGGGCCGCAGATCCAGGGCCTAGCAGCCATCCTGTGCCCCAGAAACAGCGGCCACTCGCTGCTGAGGGACTCTGAGCCTCAGTTTCCTCACCTGCCAAGGGGACTGTGAGCATCTATGGAGCCCACATTCACAGAGAGCTTGGCCCAGGGAGACACTAGAGGGGGCAGAGTAGATGGCAAACGAAGAAGCCTGTGGGAGTTGAAGCCCTGGCACCAAGGACCTGGGGTTGTTTTACAAGGGCTGGTCCTGGGCCACCTTCCATCCACCATCCAGGACCGGTCAGGGCCACCTTCCGTCTAGCTTTGGTGACGGCTGTGGGGAGGGGGCACCTGTGTGTGGCACGGACAGACACATGGCAACTCCATGCCTCAGGAGTCGTCCCTTGGGGTGTGAAGCAGCCAGGTTGTCTCTGCTGCTGGTGACCTGTGAGAAGGGAATCCTCAAGGCAGAGATGACCCCTGAGAACCTGCATGGGTGTGGGGTGCTTGCTCTTCACTCCATTGCGCCCCCTGCTGGAGGCCACCAGGCCCTGACCACTGCCTGACTCCTGGTTCTGATTCAAATTATTCACAAAGTAAGAGGCCACGCTTTCCCCTTGAACCATGGTTTGGTGGCCCTTGGGTAAGACCAGTAGTTCTGAGACTGGCACTTTCATAGTCACCAGGAGGGCTGCCACGCACCCTCCTCCAGGCCCTGGGGCCTCTGAGTCAGCAGGCCTGGGGCTGCACTTTCAGGTATAACTGAGTGCAAGAACATGGGCCGGGGTGGGGGAAGCAGCCGGGGCTGCAGGGCTCTACAGAACCCATTTCTGCCCCGGGTTTTTTCAGTCGAGGAAGAACATCCCCTGCGCCCAGCTGCTCTCTCCGGCCACACTGAGGAGCGGTTCTGGCTTAGGCCTGGCACAAGTTGCAGGCACAGCCGAGGCTGCAGCTCTGCTGGAAGGGGTGGGACGACGTCCAGTGCCCCGGATGTGTCCCCCTTGGAGGGGACCCTGGGTCCCCAGGCCCTCTCTCAGCTTCTCGGCCTCTGTGAGCTGAGCAGCTTTGCTTCGCCAGGTGCCCCTGCCTTGGCGTTCTGCTTCAACACAGGCCCAAAGCTGTGGGCCAGGACGGGAACCGGAACCTCTGAAACCAGGAGCCAAAATGACCCTTGCTGCTTCCGCCTCCGCCCCGCCCCTGGACGGGCACCCTCCCCGCCACCCACCCGGCCTGACCCCTCTTCTTGCCTGGGGACAGATTGGCCCGGGGAGGCCCCGCCCCGCCGCCGTCGCTCCGGCTGCCTGCGGGCGCAGCGAGTCGCCCGAGCCCGCGTCCCCAGGACCCTACCGGCATGGCGCGCGCCGCGGGGCCCGAGCGCCGGCTGCTGGTCGTCTACACCGGCGGCACCCTCGGCATGCGGAGCGAGGGCGGGGGTGAGTCGCCGCGCGCCGGGCGGGCCAGTGCTCGGCCACCCCTGGAGCCCGGGCCCTGCTTGGGCCCAGAGGGGCCCGGACTCACTCTGCAGACCCTCCCTCGGGGCACCCTCAGCCGGTGCCCCTGCTGCCAGATGCCCTCCCCTCCCCTCCCTCTCCACCCAGGCCCTGGGCAGCCGGGCGCGCCCGCCGCAGCTCAGAGAGTGGTGCCTTTCCCTGGTGCGTCCTCCACTCCGGACCTCCGGTCCTGCGGACCAGGGGAGCCAGCGCCCCCTGCCTGTCCTCCTCCCTGGGCCTGGCCAAGCCCCTCAGAGCCAGCCCCGCAGTCCTGGCCTTGCCGACTAGCCACTTCTCCCCTCTCTCCCCTCCTCTGTGGCCTCGGGCCCCGGCAGACACGCCTCCCGGCCACCCTTTCCACTGGAGCGGCCGCTCAGGGCCCGCCACTTTCTCTGTGCTCTGGGGACGGCTTCTCAGTCGTCCTGCGGATTTGGTCTGCATCAGCTCGATCAATGCACACACCTCTCGGCCCCTCCGTGCCAAGCCTGGGCGCAGGCCCTAAGTGGGCCTGCCCTGCGGGGGCACAGGCATCGGGGACATGGTTGTGGAGGCTGCTGGGGGCCGCCCGGTGCTGCAGTTCTCCACCTCCGGTTGGGGCACAGCCGTTCCCAGGTTGGGGAGTGCCTCCAGGAGCTGTCTATGAGCGGCCATCATGCGGGCTTCTGTGTGGGCCTCACAGAGAGCCGGCTGACATTCAAATATGACACGCCAAGGAGCCCGTCTCAGGAGGCCGGGTTCGGCCAGGGGGCTCCATGCCAGGGGTGCCAGCAGGGCCAGGGCCAGTGCCAGTGTGGGCATGTGTGGTTGTATTGGGGCTGCCAGGAGAGGCCTCCCTGGGGACTCAGGGACCAACATGGGAGTGGCCAGGCAGGAGCAGAGAGGAGGCTGTGGGAGCACTGTGTCTGGAGTCCGTCCTGCCCTCTTGCTGCTGCCCTCCGCTTGGCCTGTGGCCAGCTGCAGTTCCATTGGGTCAGCACGTGGCTGTTCAGTGGACCATGCTGAGGGACAGTGGACACTGCCGGGGTCCCACCTGCAGGCGCGCTGTGCTCTGTGCTCTGGTGCTGGCCCAGCAGCTCCTGGGCTCTCAAGCTCGAGTGCTACGTTCCTGCAGGGGGCTGTGAAGCCATGCATCTGCCAGGCGAGCCAGACTTTGGCTCCTGGAAGATGGGTGGGTGTCCACTTTCACAGAGACCCCACGGAGCTGTGTTCTGAGCCCTGGATGGCTGTCACCCTGGAGCTCACAGAGCAGAGCCTGTGCCACTGGTGAGTGGGTCTCCCGGCTCTGTGCCGGGGCCCCGTCCCCAGACCAGCTGCTTCCAGACAAAGCCTGCCCCAGGCCATCTGCAGTGCCAACCTGGTCCTCTTCAGAGAGGCCTTAGGGAGCTGGGAATTTAGCCCCCAGAGGACCCCGGCTAACCTCCAAGAAGGAGCAGTCCTCACACTGCCCAGGCAGGCCAGGCCCCAGCCTGTTTGCCCTCATGTGTAGCTGAGTGAAGTGCTTTGAGGAAGAAGCAGATGGGGACCCAGCTCCCTGACCTTTGTACCTAAAAATGTGTGTAAGGGAGAGGCTTGCAGAAATAAGGGAAGCACCACAGGCCAGAGAAGTTGGGAGTGACAGGAGGCCCAGGCCTGGGGCTGGGGTCCAGCCCCTGAGACCTCAGGTGAACTCCACCCTCTCTGTGCCCTGCAGGGGTCGTTGAGCCCAAGGCTGCAGCCCCACCTGCGAGGGAGCTGCCACCCCACGAGCACCAATAATTAACTTGCTCACCCTGCTGACTGGGGCACTGGCCTCTGGTAAGGAGCAGTGATTGGGAGCTGTGGCTTCAGCCACAGCAAAACTGTTTGGATTGTCGCTGTTGTAACAGTTTCTGTGCCTGAGGATAAACAGGGCCTACAGGGCACCACACATTGCATGACCAAGCCCTGTCAAAGTTCAGGGAGGGCGGCAGGCCTCACCCCTTGGCACACCTTTAGGAGTTCAGCAAAGTTGTTACAAATCACGGGACATCATATACCTGATAAGCAGAAGCAGAGGCCACACGGGATCCGAGGGACTTGGGTGACCGCCTCAGGAACTGGCTCCGTGAAGCACATGCTGCGGGAACATCAGCGTTGGGGCAAGGGGGTCCAGGGCATGTTCCTGCTCATGGCCCCAGAAGCCAAACGGCCTCCGCTGGAGTGGTGCCCATGGCTTCCTGGCCACTGCCCATGGCATCTGTACCATCCAGATTCCCACCTTGAGGTGACTCCTCAGGCTCCAGCTCACATTTGCCCGTCCTAAGCTTGCCCTGGGCGATTCCATGGGGACCCACTGTCCTAGGAACAATCCCCTCCAGGCAACCACCCTGGGACAGGGCCCAGGGTTTCCCCTCTGGGCAGTCACCTGCCTGCAGGGGTTTCCTCGAAGAAAAGTGATGCAATCATTAAATCAAAGCTGGGAGTGACACTTGCTGGTATTTACTTACAGTGATAAAAGAAATTACAAGTTGAAATGGGCCTCCTGGCCGCAGTCCGTGGAGCAGTCGTGTCTAGTGACCCTGCTGTTTTCTGGGCGGTTTCCCGCTCCTGCCTGCATGTTCTTCCCGGCTCTCACTGCCGGCCCTTTGGGCAGCGGTCTGCCCAGGCGGAAGGCATGGAAGCAGCAGGCGCCTTCTCTGGCTCTGCCGAGGGGTGCCGGGGTCTAGGCCCCTGTGGCTGCCCTCCCATGCCGTGCCCCTGGAAGTAGCTAGAGCAGCCTGGCGGTGGACAGAGGTGCTTGCCCGGTGTGAGCGTGTCCTCCACCCCAAATCAGAGATGCACCTCACCTTCCCCGGAAGTGCGTCTTCACATTTCCACACACACCCTGCAGAGATGGGACCTAGAGGGTAAAATTTGTGTCTTAGTTTTCTGTGGCTGCTGCGACAAATTCCCAGGTGTTGAGTGACTGAACGCCATGGAATCCGTTTTCTGCTCTGGAGGCCGAGTAAAGTGTGGGCAGGGCTGCACCCCTTCCTGGTGGCTGCTGGTGGCTTGGGCTTGTGGCCACACCCTCCATCTTCAAGGCTGCTCCAGAGGCCTTGTGCATCTAGGCTCCCTCTGGCTTCCCCTTGTGGGGACACATGTGATGGCATTTTGGGGCCACCCGGGAAATCTGGGACCTCTCACCATTTTCCTTGGCATAAGCACACCTGGAACGGCTTTGCCATGCAAGGAAACATCCACAGTCCTGGGGTTGGGATGTGGGCACGTGCGTGTTCAGCCCACCACGGGTAGGGCAGGGACACGGCCCAGTGCTGGGTGGTAGGTGGCTCTTGAACGGGGAGGCAGGCCATGTCCTGGCCACACTCGGGGCGTCATCTGCCAAACACATGTGGGCTCTGGTCTCCCCATGTGCTCCCTGCCTACGAGTGGACACTGGTGAGCAGCTGCTCCTGGCAGAGCCCTATGGGTGCCCGGGGTCTTGGCGCCAGATAGGGGACAGGGCCAGGGGTCTCAGGTGGGGGAAACAGTGCCACAAACACCCGCAGTCCCATGGGCCTGAGACCGTCTGGGGCAGGGGAGGGGCTTGGGCCGGGTGCCTGGCAGATGGAGATGGGAGGACGGCCCTCGAGCTGTAGAAGGTGGCAGGGTGGGTGAGGAACGCTGCCCTCCTACCAGCTCCGATGCCTGCCAGGCTCCTGACTCCTTGCATCGGGGAGACAAAAAGGGGCAATGTGTAAATCCAGAGTCTGTGACCCATTCATGACCCGGGAACTGGGTACAGCTGGCAGCGGCAAAGGGCTGCAGGCCAGCCAGGAGCTGCCAAACCAGAAGGGCAGTGGTGCCGGTGGGGACAGGCCTGCAGCAGGAGCTGGGGGGAGAGGTGGGCTTTGTCCTGAGCTGCTGAACCCCAGGAAATGCAGGGTGTGACCAGCAGTACCCACGGCCGACAGAACCTGGCCCCAGGCAGGAGAAAGGTGATGTTCATAGAGGCCAAGGAAACTGAGGCTGGGGCAGCAAGGCCAGCACCTAAGTCGTGAGGCCACTGGGCATTCCCAGCTGCCCTGGGGGTATGGCTGGTTCTGTCCCCCTCCCCGTGTTCCCTGGGCACCAGCAGCAACTTTGAAGGCTGTTACAGTCAGAGCGTTGGGCATGGAAGGAGGGCCCTGGCCGGGCCCACTCCACAGTGACCTCCAGGCCTGTGTTCAGGGGTGCCTGCTCCTCCCTGTGCCCCCCACTGCACCCCATGTGACACAGAAAGGGGTTGGATGATGTGGTCGGGCTCCTGACCCCAACTGGAGGTGCTGCTGGTCACTGAGGTGGCCCCACCTAGTCTGTGGAGCCCTGGTGGAGGATTATGATTTGGCTGCCCATGAAGGAGGAAGTCTGGGGAGGCCGGGTAGAGGACAGGCCTGAGTTTGAGGACGGGGTGCCCTGGCCACTGCTCACAGGCACCTCGGCCAGGCCTGGACTGGGTTCTTCCGAGCCCCCAGCATCTCACCCCAGGACGGGAAGGGGCCGAAGGGGTTAAGGTGCCAAGGTTGCAGCCACAGGGACCGGCTGACCCGCAGAGGAGGGAGGCTGGAGCTCCCAGGACGGAGCAGCCACTGCCTCTCCTGAGGTCCTGGTGTTCGGTAGAGGACGCTTCCCCGGGTGCTGCTGTCCTTGCCACTGTGTCCTGGTCCCCAGGCACGTGGGCAGCCCACAGAGCACTGCAAGGAGTGCAAGGGCCGGGAGAGGCTGGCCGACCTGCCCATGGCCCAGGCACAGAGCTTTGGTCCCCGCTCCCCCCGGAAGTGTTTCCGGAAATGCCTGTGACCTCTCAGGGCTCTCTTGGGAGGGCGCCTTTAACATACAGCAGCTCCTGAGACCCCCAGGCTGCGGGTGGAGGAGCTGCTGGGGTGGGGTGGCGGTGGCTCTGTGCCCATCCGCCTGCTGAAGGGCTGGGCAGGGACACGGGCAGGAGCTGAGGAGGTCACACTTGGGGATCAGGATCGAGGGCCTGCGAGAGAGCCCGTGGGAAGGGCTGCGGCCTGGCAGAGGGAGCGCTTCCTGGGCGGGGCCCAGAGTGGGGTCCTGAAGCTCTTGCTGGGAGAAGTACCTTCGGGCAGCACCCCGGGCGCAGTGTGTCCCTGGGGTGGGGGTAGAAGGTGGGCGCATGGCTGCCTCGTGAGCCAGCTGGAGGGGCCAGGCCCTGGGCTTTGCCGGAAGCATGGACAACCCTGGACAACCCTGGAGATGGGGCGTGGGCAGAGTGGGGCCTGGCTGTGTGGCTTCCAGATGAGCAGTCGGCATCGCTCCAAGGGATGAGGCCCAGCCTCCCAGACTCGGGACAGCTGCCGGCCTCCCAAGGGTCGCCAGGACTGGCGGCACCCAGTGGGAATGCGGGACAGAGCGCTGTGTCCCGCCCTGACCGCACGCTCCCCGTCTCTGCCCAGTGCTGGTCCCCAGCCGAGACCTGGCTGCCGTGCTGCGAACGCTGCCCATGTTCCATGACGAGGCGCATGCCCGGGCCTGGGGCCTCCCCGATGACACCCTGGTGCTGCCGTGAGTGGGGCTCGTGGCCAGGCGGGTGCCGCCAGCTGTCCTGAGGGCCAGGGTGGGCGGGTCCTGAGGTGCACAGCCCCGTGGGGTCGGAGGGGTGGGCACTGCTTCCTCAGGGCTATGGGGGTGACCTCGGTGGCCTCCCCGAGCCAGGCCCATGTGCGTCCCTCCTACCGGCCCTCATTCCCCGGGCACAGGGGTGACAGCTTCAGCAAGCATGGCGAGGGCACCCTGGCAGACAGAGCCTCCCTTCCCGTGTGTCGGTGCTGGCCTACGGCCCTCAGGTGGGAGGCGGGCTGGGAGTTGTCCTTGCCACCACGGGTCTCCCCGAGAGCCTCCTCCGGGGCTGGTCCCAGACGGCTCTTGCAGGTGCGTGGGGACAGCCTGTCCTGGCCCACATCACCACCCCTCCTGGGGACGTGGCCCTGCATCTGGGACCTGCAGGTGTCAGGGAGGCCCTGTGGCCAGGCGCTGAGAGCCTGCTGCATCAGAGCCCCTGCTGGCCCAGGAAACCCCATGAGGAGGGCCAGACAGGGAGCCTGCATTCCACCTCCTGCAGCCCCGCCTGCCCTGACCAGAGGGTCATCTACACAGTGCTGGAGCGCCAGCCCCTCCTGGACTCCAGCGACATGACCATCACGGAGTGGGTTCAGGTTGCCCAGATCGTGGAGGTAGGGGCTGGCACTGTGGGCAGGGTCGAAGCCTCTTTCTTCACTGAGGAGGGGTCTGCAGTCCCCGGGACGGCAGGACCACGGGCTGGTGCCAGGCTCCAGGGTTCTCCCCATTTGAGTGCAGGTTCCCTGTCAGGGGCAGCCGGACCGCTGGCTTGGCCCAGTCCGTGTGGGACAGGGTGTGCACCACTGCCTGGAGGACTGGCCGGCTCTGGAAGCCTGGCCTCGGCCCCCACCCCTCAACCCGTCCTCGTTGCAGTCTTAGTGGATTTAAGGCCAAGGAACCCACTCGGGGCCTAGCAGCTTGCGGAACTGTGCGGTGGCCAGGCTGCCCCTGCAGCGCTTTTCCTCCCTATTCTCCGCCTTCCGGTCCCAGCTCCCACACGAGCCCAGCCTTGGCTCCCCGTCTCCCACCCCCTCAGCCCCTTAAAACCCTTGCCGTCTGCTACTTAGAAGGCTGAGGCAGGAGGATCACAGGCTCAATGCTAGCGTAGGCAACTTAGTGAGAGACCCTGTCTCCAAAGATATGAAGAGCTGGGGGTGTAGCTCAGTGGTAAAGGGCCACTGGGTTCAATCCCTAGAACCTAGTGAAAAGAACCCATGGGGTCACTCAGACTCCCCTCCCTGGCCAGCCCTGGTCACCCACACGCTGGGCTCCACCCCAGCTGGGACCCTCCTGGAACAACCTGTGACCCAGGGCCTGTCTCCATTTTGGGAATGGGGCGGCCAGTACGCCTGTCGACAAGGCCTGGGTTGAGCTGGTCCAGGACTGGCTCCTTTGGGACCAGGCCAGGCTGTTCTGCTGAGCTCTGGGCGATGCCCTGTATCCCTGCTGCAGGGTCCAGGCCACCTCGTTGTGGCCTTCTCAGCCTGCATCTGTCCTCTCATGGCCACCAGAGGGCGCACGGCCCCACTGTGCCGCCCAGCTCCCCACTGTTCCCTGGCAGGTGATGCCCGCAGGGCCTGGTGTGGGGAGAGGTCCCAGGCCTTTCAAGCTGCCAGCTGCCTGCCAGGAGGTGGCGGCCAGAGTTCCTGCCCAGGTCCACTTCCACGCAGCCTCCCAGACCACCTGCCATGGGCCGCATCTGCACTGCCCTCCCACTGGACATTGAGGCTCCCACTTGGGGTCTCTGGGGAGCGTCCTGCTGACCAGCCCTGTCTGGAGGTGCTGCTGCCAGTCTGGGGGTGCTGCTGCCCTTGAGGAGTGTCAGGAGCCCCCAGGACCGACATTCTCGGGCCCTGGGCTCCAGCCAGGGCCTGCAGGTGAAGCCTTGAGCCCATCCATCTGCTTTGGGCTCTTTGCTGCTGCCCCCTGGCCGCCCCTGAGCACACCCCTCCCACAGAGACACTACGAGCAGTACCACGGCTTTGTGGTCATCCACGGCACCGACACGATGGCCTTCGCCGCCTCCGTGCTGTCCTTCGTGCTGGAAAACCTGCACAAACCTGTCATCCTCACTGGTGCCCAGGTAACCCTGGGCAGGGCTGTGCAGGACCGGGCTTCTTGCTCCGTGCTGCAGCTGAGCAGCTCCTGTGGCAGCTCCTGCTGTGGGCTGCCGAGCAGGTTTCATGGGTGCCCTTTGTGCCTCCTGGGGCCACCTTGCTGGTCCCCAGAGGCCCACAGCCTGGGGTGGCCTTGCCCATTGGAGGGGGAACAGGAGCCCAGCCCGTGGCACCTGGCTCCTCCTCCTCTGCTGGGCCTCAGGCTTGCCGCCCACAGCTGGTACTGGGGAGACCCTGGTCGCTTCTCTGCCTTTGTTCCTCTCTTCCTTCTTCCTGCCATGCCCCCCACCCCTGGTGCTGCCCCAGGTGGCCCGGCACACGATGGCCCTCCTCTCTCACCCTGACCTGACACATCAGGGCCTGCTAGAGGCCAAACCGGGGTCCCTCTGGCCTGCATGGGGCTTCACAGGGGCCAGTCCTGGTGCCCATTGGGGTGGCGAGGGAGCATGGGGCAAAGCGGGTGGGTTGAGGCTTCCGGGGCACGGACCACTGCTGGCCTGGTGGGTGGACTCCCCTTCCCCGCAGACCCCGCCTCTCTGTCCTGAGGGGTTCGCAGGAGAGGAGCCAGCTTGCCTGTGCTGCTCCGCCTCAGCCTACCTCCCCAGCCTCTCCCCAGGTGCCCATCCACGCGCTGTGGAACGACGGCCGGGAGAACCTGCTGGGGGCGCTGCTCATGGCCGGCCAGTACATTATCCCCGAGGTGCCCAGCTGCCGGGGCGCGTGGGGGGGAGTGGGTGCTGTGGCTGGGTGTGCTCCACGGGACTTGTGGGTGTGGCACTTGGGGCCACAGATAAGGGGTCCCATCAGGTTTGTGGCTTGCTTTACAACTAACACATGGTCATTGGCAAAAACCTTGGAGCCGGGTGTGGTGGTGCAGGCCTGTGATCCCAGCACTGTAGGAGGCTGAGGCAGGAGGATCGCAAGTTTGAGCCCAGCCCAGGCAACTTAGCAAGACCCTGTCCAAAATAAAACATAAAGGGCTGGGGTACAGCTCAGTGCGAAGGCCTAGGGTTCAATCCCCAGTGCCACAAAAACAAAACTTTGGGAAGGCAATAAAGCAGATAGGACAGCCGCCCATGCCACTACCCGGAGAGTGTGCTGTTGACCTGGTCTCTGCTCCCTGACACACATCATGCATATTTACACGTGTGTCGCAGACATGTGGCTGTTTCCTCCTCCCGCAGGTCTGCCTGTTCTTCCAGAATCAGCTGTTTCGGGGCAACCGGGCAACCAAGGTGGACACCCAGAGGTTTGGGGCCTTCTGCTCCCCCAACCTGCCCCCGCTGGCCACTGTGGGCACAGACGTCACAGGTGAGCGACCGGAGAGCCATGCTGGCGCTGCGGGGCAGGAGGGGCAGCCTGGAGCAGAGTTCCAGGGGCTGGAGCAGAGGCCGGGGCTCCGCCTCGCAGGTGCGCTGCCCACACCGTGGCCCGGCTGTTCCCCAGTGGCCGCTGTGGCTCCTGTCGCACACTCTTGGTGCCCAGGAGTTCCAGGGAACCCTCCGTCCTGGGCCATGGGAGCCCGGCGACCCCCAGCAGTGCCCTGAGCGTTGGCCTTCCATGTGCATGCGTGCTCTCCTGAGGGCTGTAGCGCTCCCAGCCCGTGGGGGGAGCCCCAGCCCTGCCTGCGTCTCTTCTTCCTGCCCAGGGGCCCGCCCTGCCCTCCTGTCTGCCACCCTGCGCGGCTCCTGTGGGCAGCAAGGGAGGCTGCTCTTCTGAACCCAGCAGTGGTTCTCGTTTGACTGCGGCTGGGCAGCAGCCCGGGCGCTGGGGGCCGCTGGGGGCCCTGACTCCTATCCCGGGGCTCTCACCTGCACCCTTTCCCTGACTCCTCCCAGCACTTCCAGGGGTGTCTGCGTCTGTCGAGTGCTGAGCAGCCTGGGAGCTGCCTGGAGGCCCACATGAGCTGGTGCTGCACAGGGCCGAGTGGAAGCTGCAGGTGTGGCACTGCCCACGGCCAGCTCTGGGTGCTGAGTGGCGCCTCGGCGGAGAGGCCAAGCTCTGGACCCCAGGGCCTCTGCCACATGCAAGGCCAGCAGCTTGGGCCCCACCCGACATGGCGGCCCCTCGCGAACCGAGCCCACTGTCCCCACATTGCTCTGCGTGCTGGGAACCCACGCCCTGCCCACCACCCTGAGGTCAGCCTGCCCGGCCGGCTCTGATGCTGCTGAGAAACCCAGGCTCTGCCCAGGGTGTGGCTGCTGGGGCCCTGAGGAGTGTGGAGGCCGGAGCCAGGGCTCCCCACCATCTCTGCCCACCTTCTGGGCAGAGGGGTACCCGGAGGTGCCCACTGTCGGGCATGTAGACACGTCCTCACCCCAGGCTGTGCCTGCCCAGCCCGACGGGAGCTGCAGTGGCAGAGCTGGGGAAGGGGGACATTGCCGGGGACACTGCAGCAGGGCCTGAGCCTGTGCCACCTCCAAATGGAGCGCCCAGTGCCCCGAGGTACAGGGGACCACTGCCCGCCCAGATGGGCCGGTGTGGGTGTGTGCCCCCTTGCCCTGCCCTTGCAGGCTCCCTTGCTGTAGGTGACGGGGCCGGGGCTGCTGGGGACTGAGCTGAGGCCTGGCCAGCCCCCCACCACGGCCTTCAGACCTAGGGGTTTCATGGTCTCTTTGGCAGCTGATGGCCACCAGGCGGGCCTTGGTCTCCTGGACACCCCAGTCTGCAGCAGGAAGTCTTGGGGATGGCAGGACCCCCAGCCAGTCCTATCAGCCATGCCCCCCTCCAAGGTCCCTAGATTAAAGCCATCTCCGCTGCCACTGTGTGGGGCTGATGGAGGCCCCACCCAGGTGTGTCCAGGTCGGCCTCTTGTTCCTTAATGAATGTGAATTGCTCTGCCAGAGGCCAGAGGCAGTGGACTTACATTACCCAGGGGGAGGAGGAGCCTGACAGGGGTTCTGGAGTCCGGGGTCCCTTCCCAGCCCTGAGCCTGACTCCAGCGAACCTCAGGGGGATCTTGCGCCTCCCTGGGCCTCAATTTCCCTGGGCTGGGCTGGACTGAAGGGTCCCCTTGGTGCCGTGTAGTGCTGGGGAATTGTTAGTGTCTGGCTGCGATGGGCTGCAGGCTGCTGTGGGCCACAGCTCCAGGGGTCCAGGGCCCACTGCCCGAGGCTGGTGGCCTTGACTGGGGGCAGGCTGAGCTCAGGGGTCTTTGGCATGGCCAGTATTACGGGGTGCTGACCCAGGGCGTCTGCCCCTTGCCACTTTCTGTAGGGCTGGGATCCCACTGCCACCCTTGGGGCACAGGGAGGGGCATGGGCGTGGGGCCTCTGGACTTGCGCGTCACTTGGATGGAGGCTTCCTTTCCTCGAGGCGAGGGCGTCCGGGAGAGTCTTCCTCCCTTCATCACCTTGGCTGGCAGTGGGCGCAGTAGGTGTGGGGGGCGGGGGGGGCAGGCAAAGCTGGCTGGTGGGGGACACGGGGCCTGGCATGGCAGGCTGCTTGCTCGCCTCCTGGCCGTCACATCAGCCTTTGCCCCTCTGTTCCCTCCCCCGTACCCTCCATGCGGCCTGGCCGGGGTCCCCCTCCCCTCTCCCTGCCACCCTGGCCCTGCCTTCGGCCCAGGGAGCGGGCGGACAGGAGGGGCCCACACCTCGGCTCTCGTCCTCAGTCTCCTGGGAGCTGGTGCGGAAGGTCAGCCGGGAGGACCAGCTGGTGGTGCACAGCAGCGTGGAGCACAACGTGGGGCTACTGCGCCTCTACCCTGGCATCCCCGCCTCCCTGGTAGGCTGCCCAGCCCTACCAGCTGGGTCAGCCCCCACAGGGAATCCAGCATTGGCAGGGTGGCCTCTGCTTCCCTTTGCCCCGGGCCTTCCCTGACAGGCCAGTGGTGGGCCCCTCCCCAAGTCCGGGGCCCTGGGCCACTCTCCTCCGAGACCATCTGTGCTCTGGACCCCAGGCTTGCTGGGGGTGGCCCCGGGACTCAGGCTGGGCCCTGTTTTCTGAGAGGCCAGGGCCCCGAGGCCATGCTCTAGGTCTTGCTGGATGTGAGCGGTGAGAGGCAGTGCCGGCCGACACAGTGTCAGGAAGCCTCCCGGCCCGGCCCGTGTCAACCCGCCCACCCTGCTGTGGGAGGGACAGTGCCTGCGCCAGCTCGACGGGCCTGTCTCCTCACCTCACGGGGATGCGTGGTCCCCCAGGGGAGCTCTGCTCTCCCGTGCCTGCCCAGAGCCTGGCTCTCTCATTCTGCACCAGGCAGGCGCAGGGCAGGCGCAGAAAGCAAAGCCCCTACGCCCTCCACAGGTTCGGGCCTTCCTGCAGCCCCCTCTCAAGGGTGTGGTCTTGGAGACCTTCGGTTCTGGCAATGGGCCCACCAAGCCTGACCTGCTGCAGGAGCTGCGGGCAGCGGCCGAGCGCGGCCTGATCCTTGTCAACTGCACCCACTGCCTTCAGGGGGCCGTGACCCCGGGCTATGCAGCGGGCTTGGTGAGGTTGGGGAACAGAGGCCAGGGGCGCCTCCTGGAGGGAGCGTGGTGTCCGCTGGCAGGCTGGGCAAGCCCCAGTGGCCCCTGTTCCCCTCCCGCAGGCTTCAGTGGGCGCCGGCATCGTCTCAGGCTTCGACATGACGTCAGAGGCCGCCCTGGCCAAGCTGTCCTATGTCCTGGGCCGGCCGGGGTTGAGCCTGGATGACAGGAAGCAGGTGCATGCACATGGGCTCGAGGGCAGGCCCCGTCCCAGGACCCCTTCGAGTCCTGAGGCAGCCACCCTGGACACTTCCCAGATGCCCCTCCTGCCCCACCGCTTCCGGGCCCTTGGGCTGCTGGGCGGTGGATGGGGGCTCAGGAGGTGCTGATTCTGCAGGGCCCAGTGTGGAGCTCTGGGCTGCAGGGGCCAAGCCCAGTGCCTCTGTGTCCTCCAGCTGCTGGCCAAGGATCTTCGCGGGGAGATGACGTTGCCCACCGTGGACAAGCACCAGTCCCCTCTGCAGGGCAGCAAGCTGGGTCACAGTGTTGCCTGGCTTCTGGGTCTGAGTGGCAGCCAGGTATGCTAGTGAGGACAGAGGGGCAGGATCATAAGAGGCAGCAGGGATGAGCCAGCCCACAGCCACTGTCATTCCGCTCAAGCTCCAGCTGCAGACAGCCAGGGCTGGGAGCCAGGAGGGTGAGGGGCCACAGCAGCTGGAACCAGGGGACCTTTGGAGCCTGAGGTGGGGGGCCCAGTGGCGGGGAGTAGGCACTGCCTCCACAGGGCCTGGTGTGAAAGGTGGGCTGCCTGGGGTCTCCAGACTCAGCCCCTGGTGCCCGCCTCACTGCTGCCCTAGCAGACAAGGTCCCTTCTCTGAGCGTCCCACACACCCCAGGTGTCCAGAGCAGGAGGAGGGCCAACAGCCAGGCCTGCTAGGGGCCCAGCACTGTGCCCAGTGCTGCTGGGCTTCTGTCCCGGGCAGCACTGTGATCTGCCTGCCAGGGCCAAGGAGCCAGATGAGAAGGCTGGGCTGTGTGGCCTATCATCAGGGCGGGCCTGGGCCTGACCAGGCTGCGTCATGGGTGCTGGGTGGGGTGGCCTTTGCTAGCATCCAGGCTTCAGGGGGCTTGGGGAGCCCCTGGGTGGCCAGTGCTGGCCTTCCGGGAAGGTGGGGGCTGTGCAGCGGCCCTTTTCTCTCACCAACCTGCACCCTCCCAGCTCAGTCCCTCCGGCAAGGATTAGAAGAGGAAATCAGGGCGGGCAGGCTGGGGTCACAGCCACTGGCATCAGACCTTCACTCCCAGGGCACAGGGTCACAGGGGCCTGGGGTGGCGGGGGCTGAGGCTCCAGGCTCTGAGGTTCCAGCACCTTCCCATCCGTGGGCTCTGCCCGCCCTTGACCCTGGGGTGCCGGGGACCCCAGAGTATCATCCTCTCCAGGAGGCAGATGCCGTGCGGGACACCCTGGTGCCCAGCCTCGCCCTGGCTGCAGCCCACGCAGGTGACCTGGAGGCTCTGCAGGCGCTTGTGGAGCTGGTGAGCCCCGCAGTGCCAGCCCTTCCCGCCCTCCTAACCCCGCCAGGCCCTGTCTTCCGTGCATCCAACTCTCCCTGCCCAGCCCTCTCTCGGGGTCCTCCCTGCCCAGCCCTCTCGGGTGGTGTGCCCTCTTGTCTCCCAGGGCAGTGGCCTGTGCCTGCAGGACCCTAACGGCCAAACCCTGTTGCATGCGGCCGCGCGGAGGGGCCACGTGGGGGCAGTAACCATGCTGCTGCGCAGGGGCGTGGATGTGAGCGCCCGCGACCAGGACGGCCTCACCCCGCTGCTGCTGGCTGTGCGGGGCAGGTACCTGGCCTGGGCACTGCAGTGGGTGGTGGGCAGAGACCAAGAAGGGGTCCCGACTGAGGGGTGATCCAGGCGCGGCTTATTCTGTTTTTCTCTGGTACTGGGTCCTGGAGATCAAAACCAGGTTGTAGAAAAGGAGAGCCCCTGGCAAAGCGCGGCCGCATGTGCCTGTGCCTGGGGAGAGTCCGGAGCAGGCAGATGGAGGCTCTGATGGGCTCCGGCCCCTGAGGGACACCGAGCCTCCACGTGGCGAGTCCCGGCAGGCCCTGGGCAGGCGGCAGGAGCTGGGAAAGGGGGCCGCTCCCCACCAGAGAGCCCACTGCTGTGCCTCAGCGGGCACCCCTGACCCTAGGCCCAGAGCAGCAGAGGTGCCGAGGGCGTCGTCGTGTGACCTGGGGAGCCTGTGAGCGTGACTGTCCCTCCCCACCTCTCATGCCGGGCCGCCGTGGCTCTGTCACACCTGTCTGGCGACCAGGTCATCCAGACCGACCTGGGTGCCCCAGACCCCGTCCCGAGGAAGGGGTTGTTGTGAGCTCCACAGGGAAGGCCTGGGTGTCCACGCCCAGCATCACTGGGCCCTGGTGTCCAGCCGAGGGCCCTGTCCCTGGGAAGGGTCGAGCGTTCCTTCTAGGATGGCAGGATGGGCTCCAGGGTGACCCCTGCACTGGGCTGGGGTGATGTGGCCTGGAGATTTGGGACTGGCACTCCTTGGGCATGGGCGTGTGGCGAGGTGAGGTGAGCTCACCCCATCCCGCCCTGGCTGTCACAACGGGCCCAGCTGGTCTCCCCGAAGCTGCCTGCCTGGCCTGCTGCACTGGAGAGGCCAGGGCCAGGGGCCCTCCCAGCCTGCCGCCTCGTGCTCCCTCAAAGTAGGGTGGCCCCAGCCCCTACGGTGCACCCTGACACTTGGCAGTGGGGGCACGGTAGTGGCTGGGTGCTGGAGGCAGGTCACCCTGCCGTACGTGGCACGCCCTGACCTTGGCTCTGCTGGAGCCCCCTGCAGCCCGTGCCCGCCTGGCAGACACTGGCCCCAAAGAGGCCTGGCTTCGGAAGTCGCCTTAGGAGACACTCCAGGTCCCTGACAGCTGGTCCGCTGCGGACATCTGTCTGCAGTGCCTTGTCCCCTACTACCCTCAAGGGCAGAATCGGGCATGGCTGACTCGGTTTCCCCAGAGCCAGTCCTGGGCCTGGCAGTTTCAGGGTGCAGAGGGCTTAGGTGAGGACTGTCCTCCAGTGCGGTGCCCAGGATGGGCCAGGGCACCACGTGGGTGTGCGGCTGGGATGGAGGAGCTGCTCGGCCAGAGTGGACCTCGAGTCGCATGGGCCTGGGCAAAGGGCTGGGCAGCAGCAGCTGTGCCCGTGGCCAGGGCCAAGGGCCCCTAAGCTCAGGGGAGACCCCGAAAGCAGGGGACACAGGGGGGTCTGGGGGCTGATGGCTGGCACACTGCTTCCCATGGCAGGCACTGGGGCGTCATCCAGCTGCTGCGGGCAGCCGGGGCCTGCCTGTCCCCCCAGGACCTGGAGGACGCAGGGACAGAGCTGTGCAGGTGAGGGCAGCTGGAGTTGGCACAGGGTTCGAGGAGGAGCCGGGCCTGCTGAGAGGGCTGAAGCAGGACAGCCCGTGCCCAGCTGTGCACTGGCCTGGCCAACAGACAGCGGTGTCTGCCCTGAACCTTACAGGGTCCTGGCCAAGAGAACAGCCCAGTAGGGTGTGTGCAGCAGAGGTGCACCGCGTGAGGGCCCAAGGGGTGGAGCACTTGGGAAAGGCGGAGGCTGGAGACCCCTGTGCCGGGGGACAGTGTGTGGCCCAGCGCGATGTCCCTGAGGCCAGGAGCCCCAGGCCCAGCGAGTGGGTGACTGGGGTCGGGCAGCCCAGCTGGGAAGCGGGGTGGGAGCCTGCTCTGTGGGGAGGACCCCTCCTCACCTGGCCCAGAGCCCCCAGTCCTGCATGTGGGGTTGGGGGACCCAGGCCCCCTACCCTAGTCTTCTGTGCCCCAGGTGTGGGTGATGTGCAGGGCAGGGGCTGGGCTAGGCTGAGGGTGCAGGGCTCCTAGAAGGGTGGGAGCTGGCCTTTGCTTTGAAGGGATTTGTGGGGTGGCTTGGTCCAGGGCTGTACCCCAGGCAGGCCTCGGAGTCTTGAGAAACAGGCAGAGCCGGGTCCATGGGAGCCGGGCTGGAACCATCATCTGGGACCCTGTTTCGGAGTGGGCTGGCCTCCAGGGGGTGCAGCAGGGAGCCGGCTGTGTGGAGTTGTGTGTGGGGGTCTGGGAGGGGCGGGTGGTGCCTTCCAGTGTGATTCACCCAGAAATTATGAGGCGCCACTGTCTACCGCTGTAGACAGATGCCTCCTGATGAGGCGGAGTCACGGGCCTCGAGGGGCCTGGCCTTCCCGCCTCCCACCCCCAGGGCCCGTTGTGAAATGAAGGGGGGCACTGGGCATGGTCATGTGTGCCAGATCCTGTGCACCCTGAGCCTGGACGGAGTCACAGCCACACCCAGACTCCGGACCCAGGGCGGTGCGTTTGGGGCTGGCTGTGTGGAACCAGGAGGGGTGGGCAGCAGGGGCGCATGGGTGGATGGTGGCCAGCAGGCCCTGACGGCTCCCCGACCCCCAGGCTGGCATCCAGGGCGGATACAGAAGGCCTGCGGGCATGGTGCCAGGCCGGGGCTGACCTGGAGCAGCCGGGCTACGACGGGCGCAGTGCTCTGCGTGTCGTGAGTGCTCGGCCGCCTCCTGCAGGATGGCCACCCTGACCGGCCCCCAGCTCCCTCCCACTTGCTGCCCTGCTGTCCCTGCCCCAGGCCCGGAACCGTGGGGGGTGTGGGGGCCCTGTGTGCATGAGCAGGCAAGGGAGGGCCGGGTCCCTGAGCAGCCCCGATGTGCCCCACAGGCGGAAGCCGCAGGGAACCTGGAGGTGGTGGCCCTGCTACAGAGCCTGGAGGGTGCAGGCCATGTGAGTCCCCCCGCCCCCACCCCTCATCCAGCACCCATGGGCACAGGGAGGCTGAAGTAGGCCGGGCTCCTGTGGTTCTGGGAGGGCTGCAGTGTTGGGAGAACCCGGGGCGGTGGGGAGCACTAGCCCAGACCTGTGTCCTGTCCAGTCTGTAGCTTGCTGCCCCGGCCCTGTCCACCATCTGGTGCCTCTGGGTCCTCAGGCCCGGTGGGGCCATACATAGCACAGGGCAGAGATGCGGCACAGCCCGGCCTCCAGGTACAGCTGGGCCTGCACAAGTTCTCAGACTGCCTGTTTGCAGGAAGCGCTGCCTGGTGTCTAACCTCCAGCCATCCTGCTGCAGCAGGAGCCGCTTTCCTGCCTCAACCTGCTGGAGGGACCGGGGCCACATGCCCCAGCCTACCCGCCTGAGCAGGATGCACTCCACTGGCCGGGCCTGGCTGGACAGCTCCACGGGCTGTCTCAGTGATGAAGCGTGAAGGTCTGTCAGGCAGAATGGCAATAAAGTTGCTGCGGAGGCAGTCTCCTCCTGGTCCCAAGTCCAGCTTGGGGGTCTGTCTGGGCTGTGACTTGGCTGTGTGCGAGGAGGGGTCAGATGGACAGGCAGTCACCCCAGACTGCTGACCGGTAGGGTGGGTGGGCAGGGCAGGGACCCTGACAAGCCACCCTCCCAGGGCCCTGTACCCTGTCATCACAGGACAGGACACGCAGGGCTCCTGGGGCTGACAGCTGCCCACGGTCACTCCGGCCCCTCTCCCACCGACTGTGAGCCAGCTGCTGTTGGGGAGGGAGGAAGGGCGACTGTCTCAGGCCCCAGGGTGCCAGCTGGGGGACCATGGCAGCCACCTGCCTTTCAGAGCCGGGCTGGGGCTGCAGTCGGGGGCTCGGGCCCAGGTCAGCTCCTGGTCCAAGCTTGACGCACCCAGCAGGGGCAGCACCTGCCCCAGGATGGAGCCACCTGCCATTGTGGCCCTGGCCTCCCTTGCCACCCTGGCCTTGGCACCCCTCCAGCCCGTGCCACACCAGGATTTCTACCTCTGTCCATCTGCCTTTGGCTCCTGTGCCGTGGGAAGACAGGGCACAGCATGAAGCCACGTGCCCTATGGAAGCTGGACAAACGCATTTCCCAAGAGCTAGCACTTGGCACCTAGGTGGCCAGGCCACGGCTCCTCAGCCTGGTTCCCAGGCCCTGACTGGGCCCTGGGGTGCAGACTCCCCCGAAGGAGCTGCAGCTGGCAGCCTCCCAGCTCCTCACTCAGACACAGGTGTGCCGTTGCTCTTGCACAACCAGGCCATGCCACACAAGGATGGCAGGGCCCAGGAGGCCTTTGCCCCACACCCAGATGGAGCCCTGACCTCCCTGGCTCTGGGGGCACAGGGACCAGGAGGGGGCACAGGGCCTGAGAGCCAAGAGGCCTGCTCTTGAGGGTGGGGTGAGCCCTCGGGTGGGGGTATGGAGGAGGTGGGCAGGGCTGAACCCACCCTGATGCCCCTACCCAGCAGCTCGGGCAGTGCCCCTCTGCTCTGAGGGGCCGAGGGCCGGGCAGGGATGTCGCTGTGGCCACGCTGCGCTCAGCACTTCTCGAGCCTGCAGAGCCAGAGGTTGTGAAAGCTGCAGGTGGCTCACGTTACCCCAGACGGCAGGACCCTCCCGAGCAGGTGCCGACCTGCCTGTGGGAACGCCCACACCCCCTCCTCCAGGGAGCACCCTGGCCGCAATGGCTTGTCCCCAAGTGGGTCAGACCGGCTCAGCAGACGCTTGGGCCACTGGCAGGGAGACGTGGCAGCTGGGCAGGCGGGGCCAAGCCCACTCTGGCCGTCTGTGCGCTGTTGGATGCAGCACGTCACCACAGGCAGCTGCGGCTCGGCTCTGGAAACCTTGGTGTCCTGGGGACAGGCCTGTCTGCCGAGTCACAAGAGAAGCCGCAGGACAGTAGCCAGGGACAGAGGGCACAGAGCGGGGCTCCCACCCCTCAGACGCAGTGGCGTCGGGCACATGGCCACTTGGGTGCTTACATTCTGCCCTGGGGTGGCTGGGTGTCCCCACGAGGCCCCTCAGGGTTTCCCCCCCGCTTTGCAGTAAGGAAACCAAAGCGCAGAGCTGTACACTCCTGCATCCAGGTTCCACGCTGGCCGCCGCAGGCAGGTGACAAGTCCCCAGGCAGAACCAGCCCCATCTCTGGACAGGGTGAGACGCGCGTGGGCGGTGCCCTGGGCCCCCGGGGTGCAGAACCCCCAGGGCCGCGTCGCTCTCACCTGCTAGTTTCATGCAGGGCGGCCTTGCTCCCACGCCACTGGGTTCGGCCGGGTTATCTGTGGGAACACCTCCCCCTCAGAGCACCCGTCTCCATTTTCCCAGCCTTCTCCCAGTGATGGTTGCCCAGGCCCTGGGAGCGAGAGGCCCGCAGCCCCTCTCCACTGCCAAGAGCGGTTTAACCCCGCAGGCCTCCCTGCTCCTCTGAGACTCGGTTTCCCCAACTGCAAAGAGAAACAGCGCACCTTTTGCTATTCGCATTACTGCAATAAGCTGCCCCAGCACACACGACTGGCCCCTCACCTGCTGCTGTCCCCCACGCTCAGGGCCCGGGGCTCCCCCAGGCCGGGCCTGCTCTTCTTCCCGGTCCAGGGGGCGGGGGCGCGTCGCGCCGGGAGGCCCTGCGCCCCGCGGCTGACCCTACTCGGCTCCCCACAGCGGGAGGCCGGGCACCAGAAACCCGCGGGCCGCTCCCGCCCCTCCTGCAGTTTCACTTTCTCTTCATCCTCGCTCCCACGGAGCCGCTTTGAAGGGAGCACCCGGGAAGGGCGGATCGCCCTTCCGCCCCGCCCGCTGCGGCCTTCATCTCCCCAGACGCCCCGGGCCCGGCTCGGCTCGGCTCGGGCGGCGGGGAGCGGGCGCCTCGGGCCGGGCTAGGAGGCAGGTGTGCGTCCCGGGCGCCTGCTCCAGGCCAGGTGCGCCTAGGCCCGGGCTGGAGGCGGGGGCGCCGGGCAGGGCTGGGCGGTGAGTCAGGGCCACCCCCGCGCGGGCGGGCCGAGAGGTCCCGGGGCCGCGGACGACCCGCGCGCGGGCCGCAGGCCGGGAGCCGCCGGCCTGGAAGAACCGGTCGGGCCGGTGCGGCGCGGGCGCATTCCGGCGCCGGGGAGGGCGGGCGCGGCGCATAAAAGCCTCACAGGCCCGGCGCAGGAGCGCAGCCGTCGGGCCACGCGGGACGCTCGGTGTGTGCAGCGCCGCTCCGGCCCTGCAGGCGCGGTCGCCCCGACTCTCGCGACGCACGCGGTCCAAGGGCGGACAGGCTTCTCTCCACAGCGCCAGCCGAGGTCGGCCGACTTGCCCGCTGGGTCCAGTGGTTCTTAACAGTTCAACAGTTCTGTAGCGCAATTGTGAAATGTTTAGGACCACTAGACCCGGCGCGCCCGGCGGCGGCGACAGCGGCCCCCAGACGTCCTCCTCGCGGCTCGCGGCGGCTCGCGGCTCACAAGGTCGGAGCGGGGCGCGCCGGAGAGAGAGGCCACCGGAGAGAGGCCACCGGGACGCGCCGCCCGAGAGCCAGAGCCACAGCAGAGCGCAGCGGGCGTGGCCCCTCGGGCTGTGGGAACCGCGGGGCGGGGGCGCCTTATCGCCTACGCCGGAGCGTCGCAGGCCTGGAGACGCCTGCCCTCGTCACCCTCCTCCCGGGGCCCCACCCCTGTCGAAACTCCGCTGGGTTCCCAGCGGGGTAAAGGAAGCTCCTCGCCCCGGGCCTCCTGAGAGCTGGGGACGGCCGCGCCCTCCTGCTCCGGAGAGGACTGGGGATCCACCGAGGAGCCACTCCTGTCGCCGAGGATGCGGGGCGCGCGGCCAGGGGAGGCAGGGGGCCAGCGCGTGCTGTTGAAGGACCCCACCGAGGGCCAGAGGTGGGCTGAGGAGACACTGGGAGCCCGCAGGCCTGCAGACCAGATATGGCCGGAGTCCCTCGTGGGATGGCCGGCTGCCCTGGTAGGTGGGAAGCTCCCACGGGAGAGGCCTGGGACAGACTGATGCAGGGCTCCAGGTGGACCTGGGTGGCACCCAGCAAAGGGCCATTGTATCCTCACCACCAGCAAGCCATGTCCTGCCCTCCTGGGCGTGGTGCTGACTGCCCGCTGGCCCAGCTGCACCCTCCGGGATTCTGGGAGCTTGGCCCAGTGTTGTGGGGAGCTGGTGGGCCACCTGGGCAGGGGGACAGGCCTGGCTTTGAGGCCTGCTAGGGCATTTCCCACTGCCTTCTTCCTCTGCACCCCATGTGATGATACGCAGAATCTGGGGAAGGCTGGCAGCCTGGTGCTGGCCACCAGCTGGAGGGAGAGGTGCCCCATCGCCTGGCAGTGCCACTGTGGTCACCTTTCAGGCGCTGGCTGCAGAGCTTGGGGCCGTGGGCAGCACAGCCCATGCCAGGTGGTCTGGTGCCCAGGGGTCTCAGCAGCAATGCAGCCCAGCTGCCTGAGGCTGCTGTGGGCCCTTGGTGGCAGTTTTCATCTCACACCATGTTGTCCTTGTACCTGGCCGGCGTGGCGAGGGGCTCGGGTGGGGTTCACAGGTGTGTCCCTTCTCCAGATGGTGCGGACATGTACACTCTAGGGTGATGAAGATAAACACATTCCACAGCAACCTGTGTTCCTGCGACCGGTCGCGCTTTTCCCCCGGGGCCGTCCCCCTGGTCTGACCCTCCCAAGCCAATCTCCCTTCCCTTCCCTCCCCAGACAAGCAGGAATGTGAGGGCATCCCAGACTCTCCCCAGTGCCCGGTCCCTCTGCTCTTGCCGCCAGCTTTCTCATTGCTGGGGAGAAGGACACCTCTGGGGTGCAGGCAGGAGCAGGCTGCTGGGCCAGACACTGAAGGACCCCATTCCAGTGGCTCTGGCTTCCTCCTGCTGCGTGCGCCCTTTCCGGGCTGGAGGTTGTGGGCTGCTGCTGGGGGGGGGGGCTGTAGAGAGGCAGAAGACCTCACCCCACTTTCCCTCCCTGCCTTGGTCCTGGGGGCTGAGCCCACAGTGGGACAAACCCCAGCCCTGCCACCCACAAGCAGGTGACACTGGCGAGTCCCTTGTGCTTTGGGAATACCTTCCTCTTCCTCTTCATCTTCCTCTGCACGGGCTGCAGAGAGCTTGTCTGGGGCAGAGCTAGCGGTGGGACTGTCAGTAGGGAGGGGCCTGGAGGATCCCTGTGAAGCAAACTGGAAAGCCCTGGAGGTCCCTGGGGCTGCTGGGAGGACAGGCGGCCCCTACTCAGCAGACAGCTGACTGGAACTTCCGGGCACCACATCCTGCTGCACGCCCAGCCTCCCTGTCTCTCCAGACAGAAGATGGGGAAGGTCCCATGTCCATTCCTTTGGGTCAGGGAGACCCTGGCCAGGGTCCACTTCCCCCGCCCCCACCGACTCAGCTCCCCTAGGAGATGTGACTGGGGGAGGCTTCGACGTCCTGTACTTGGCTTCCTCTGCCCCTCTTCGTGGTGCCGGGACACCATCAGCCTACTCGGCCCTGGATGACTGGCCAGCTGTCTGCCGAGGCTCCCCTGCAAGTCTCACGTTGGGGAGCTCCTCAGTGCTGGGTGAGCTGTGAGGACGGGCCTCCTCACCCTGGACTAGCGCATGGTGCACATCACTCTCCCCGCTCAGACACTGACCAACTCCTTTCCCATGGGAGGAAAGCCTGTCTCTCTGAAGCCCGATTCTCCTGGTCGTCATTAAAGTTGCTCAGCCAGTATGCTCAGTTGGTGACTCACTCAACGCAGAGGCCCAGGCTGGAACACGGAGGAGCTGGAATCTGCGCCTGTCTTCGGCAGCAGCTTGCGGCAAGGGAGAAGAGCTTGGAAAGGAGGGCCCACCCTGCACCTGTGGCTTTGGGAGGCAGGCAGTGCCTCCCTGCCCAGGGGAGCCGAGCCTCGGCCCCTCCCAGGAGTGCCCTGTGTCTGAGTCCATGCAGGGCCGCGCAGCCTGGTCTGGGTGAGGGCTGGGCAGGCTCCAGGGCCACTGCGTCCTCTAGCTTCCAGCGGAGGGTGGTCAGAGGGAAGCTGCAGGCCAGCAGGTGGCTCCTTGCTGTCTCCGTGTCCTCGGGACTGGCTGCTGTGCCTCTGCTTGGGTCCCGAGAGCTGTAGGCAGGGGAGAGGAGGGCGGGGAAGGGCCTGGGCCCTCCAGTCAGAAGGTTCACTGCGGTGCCGTAAAGCACACGTGCAGTGTGCACAACTCGCTGCCACACACACGTGCTCCTGAGCCACTGCTCACCAGTCAGGGTCGTGGACAGGCCCTCCTCACCCCGAAAGGGCAGAGTGTCCTTTGTGATCTCTTCCCGCCTGCTCCAACGCCCCAGTCCCAGGGTTTTCTTTGTTGGAGTTTTAGATGAGAATTCCAGTGTCTCTGTTAGGTATAGGACTATTCAGATTATTTGTCTCTTCTAGGGTGAGTTTTAGGAGACTGTGCCTTTTAAGGATTTGCTCATTCAGTCTACATTGTCACATTTATTGGTATAGAGTTGTGCCTAATATTCCATTATTATCTCTTCATAGCCATAGAATTTGTGATGTCCAATCTCTCATTCTTTTTTTTTTCGTGGAGGGAGGCATACCGGGGATTGAACTCAGGACCTTGTGCTTTCGAGGCAGGCACGGGTGCCCCTGAGCTAAATCCCCAGCCCCTGAATCTCCCATTCTTAATATAGATGACTTGTGTTTCCTTTCCTTTTTCCTTGATCAGTCTGACTAGAACTTTGTCATTTTTATTGATTTTCTGAAAAAAAGTCTTTGGATTTTATTGTTTTTCTTCTATATTTTTGTTCTCTATTTCACTGATTTCCACTCAAAGCTTTATTATTTCCTTCCTTGTCCTCCATACTTAGTTTTACTTGCTCTTCTTTTTCTAGTTCCTTTCTGAAAAAAACTTCATTTATTAACTTGCTTGACAAAAATTGCATAATTTGTAATGTATAACTTGTTTCAAAATCAGTATACATTGCGGAATAGCTAAATCAAGATAAGTAGGATAAGTATTGCTTCACTGTCTTCATTACTTTTCTTTCCTTCTTTTTTGGAACCAGGGGATTGAACTCTGGCAGGCGGTGGAACCACTGAGCTAAATCCTCAGCCCTTCGTTTTACTTTTCTCTTGTTGCTGAGACAAAATACTTGACACCCAAAGTTAAAGGAAGAAAGGTTTGTTTAGCTTACAGTTCGTAGAGGGTTCAGTCCATAGTTGGCTGGCTCCAAGGCAGAGTGGCACATGGCAGAGGGGCATGGCAGAGGAGAACATCTCATGGCACCACAAGGTAGCAAAAGCAACTAGAGACCTTAACAGCATCTGCCTGCCCCTTTCACCTTATTCAGACAATTTAGGGTGGGCAATACTCACACCCTTAACCCTAGTGCCCTTGGGTCTAGCATTGTACCATGAATCAATCTCACACTCTAATTCATCCACCTCTGAAAAAGCCCCATCTGAGACTGCATGACGCTTTGGGGGTGCATCTAGACACAGCCATAACATCCACTCACAATTTTTTGTGGTAGAACACTTAAAATGCACACTCTCAGCATTTTTCAATACCTCAATACATTGTTATTGACTGCAGTCACCGTGCTGCAGAATAGATGGCATGAACCAGTTTCTCTTGCCCACTGAAACTGATTTCTGGCCCACATCCTCCAAATTTCTAGTTTCTTAAAATAGATGCTGAGTTCATCTATATCTGAGCTTTTTATTATAGACATTTCAGTGCTATAAATTTCCCTCCAAGTAATACTTTAAATCTAGCTTCTTTTCATTGCATCCAAAATACTTGCTAATTTCTCTTGAATTCTTCTTTGACAGTTGGGTTATCTAGCAATGTATCCTTAGTTTCACGATGTTTGGGAACATCTTAAAGATATTGATTCTTTAATTCTATCATGTTTAGAGACTGCCTTGTGCATTGTTTGAATTATTAAAGTTTGTTGGCAGCTGGGTGTGGGAATGCCTACCTGTACTCTAGCACCCTGGAAGGCAGGCCCTATCCAAAAACAAATAAAAACCCTAAAAACACACAGAACCCTACCACAGGCTCTGGTAGTTAACGGTTGGGCCCACTTGACTAAGACACGTCCAACTGATTGGATTAGGGTATTTCTAGGTGTGACTGAATGGATTGACTAAAGAAGGAAGATCCATCCTGGGTGTGAGTGACACCCAACAAGAGGTGTGTTGTCTGAATGGACTAAACAGGGGAAAGAAGGATGTCTCCTTTGGATTTCTTTGGAGGAGCTCCAGTCTTCACCATCACCTTGGGACTTCTGTCTTCAGGCTTCCAACATGGACTCTTTGGCTTTCAACAGGACTCTGCAGTGCGCTCCAGCCCTGCCACCTTTGCCTGGATCCTTCAGCTCTCCGGCCCTCAGATGGCCCTTCTGCTTTCTTCCATACCAGACTCTGCAGGAGGCTATTGTAAGCCTCCCTTGCGAGTCATATGCATCTGTGTCTGTCCATCTGTCTATCAATCTATCCATCCATCTAGCTATGTAGTTTTGTATTCAACCCGTTACCCTAGTGAGCCCTGACTGATTTACAAGTCAAGGAGGATCTACATGTGGACGAGGCTAAGTTGGCTGACAGTGTCATCCAGGCCACTGTGTCCTTATGATTTTCTGTCCAGTTGTTGTATCAGTTATCAAGAGAAGAGTCCTGAAGTTTCCAGCTATAATCGTAGATCCCTCTATTTCTCCTTTCAGTTATTTCCACTTTTGCTTCATGTATTTTGAAGCTCTAGTATTTGGCGAATAAGCTTTTATAATTGCTTTGTTCTCTTCTTGGATAAGCCTTTTATCCTTGGTTATATTCTTCACTCTGAAACTTGCTTCTTTTGTTATTAATACAGCCACTCCCACTTGCTTTTGTTAGTCAGTGGGGGTTTCTTTTTATATCCTTTTCTTTTTAACCCATTTCTCTCTTCAACCTATGTTTTTCAGTTTTACAGTGGGTTAATCAAGGCATTAAATGCATGTTCTTTAGTACATAGTTAGGTCTTGCCTTTATTAGACAGTCTCTACTTTTTTTGGTACCAGGGATCGAACTTGGGTCCTTGCGCTTGCGCAGCAGGCAGCAAAACCACTGAGCTAAATCCCCAGCCCCAGTCTCTACTTTTTAATTAGAATGCTTAGGCCATTTACATTTATTGGGAGTATTGATACATTTGAGTTTTGATCTATTATCTTACTCTTTGTTTTATCTGTTCTTTGCTCTCCAGTTCCTTTTCTGGTTGTTGCCTTTTTTGGATTGAGTGAATATTTTAGAATTCCATGTTTTCTTTTGCTCTCTTACTAGCTGTAACTCTTCTGTATGTTTTCTCAGTGGATATGTTATATGTCAGTTAACAATGGGAACATGTTCTGAGAAATGTGTCCTAGGTGATTTTGTCATTATGTGAACATCATAGATTGTCCTAGCCCAAACTAAGATGGCTATGGTGTCACTCAATGATAGAATGTTATGGGCCACATTTGTGTGCGACCTGTCATGGAAATGTCACTATGTGATATGTGACTGTGTACTATGATCTTTGGCCTTTACACTTTCTGCCTCTGCAACGTACAGAAATGTTTTAATTGTGATTGTCAACTTGACTGGAGTAAGAAACGCCTAGCGGCCGAGTGTGGTGGCACACGTCTGTGATCCCAGCACTCTGCAGGCTGAGGCTGACGGATCACGGTGCGTTCGAGGCCAGCCTGAACTACATAGTGAGAACCTGTCTTAAAAAAACCAAAGCCAAACAACAACAAACCCCCTCAAAAACACCTAGCCAGTTAGTAGAGCACAGTTTGGGTGTTCCTGTGGATACGACTGACGTGTCAGCCAGCAAACTGAGGGGAGGACCACCCTGGTGTGGGTGGCACCAGCTAAGAGGCTCGTAGCCTGGATGGAGTAAAACAGGTAAAGAAGGAAGCGTTTCCTTTTTGTCTGTTTGGGTTTTGTTTTGTTTTATTGAGCCAGGGTCTTGCTATGTAGTCCAGGCTGGCCTTGAGCTCAAACTGGAGGAGATCCTTCTGTCCCCGCCTCCTGAGTGCTGGGATCACAGGCTTGCCCCACCACAGCGGCTGGGTGCCTGTTTTGAAGAGCTCATTTTCTGGAGTGGGTGCATGCTTTACTGCTGTCACTTTTGGATGCTGGTTTCCAGTTTCTTCGACCTCCAGCACAGAGTCACACAGCAATTCTCCAGGGAGCTTCCAGGTGCCGGACCTTGGACTGGTGCGTCCTTGATTCCTCTTGCTTTGTGGCTTCCATCCTCTTGGGCTGAGCAGCTCCTGGGTCCTCCTGCTCTCCAGTGTGCAGCGGCCAATGTGGGCTCTCCTGCCTCTGGTCCTGTGAGTCTTCCTCACAAATCCGCTTGCATAATTACACATACATTTTCTAGGGGTCCTGTTCCTCTAGCGGACCCTAACTAATACAGTACCACATATACGGATTCAATTTTCTATTGAGAACCACTTTGGTGATGTATTGTGTTTAGTTTCTCTTTGTAATTTCCATTTAAATTTACTTTGGAGTTACCCAGAGTGACACTTACTTTTACCTACAAGTTAAAATAAGTGAATATTTTTAAAACAGGAATTCAAACATTTATATACTTTAACAATCCAAATAATTATAAGACTTTTTGAGAACATATACCCTCCCTCCAAGTGCCTCCCTTTGACAGCAACCCCCTTTAGCTGCTGCTCCTGATGTTTACTTCTCTGCTTCAAATAACCTTTTTCTGCAGTTTTATTTTTCTGTTTTACATACTAGTTAGAGACACAGTATAGAAGCTGAGGATTTCATTTCTCTGACCATTTTCTATCCCCCCCTCACTCCAATTCTCCCTATAACTTTTAGCTTGATCACCATTTTGATTCAATTAACATCCAGAATTTACATCAGTACGTGAGCCGTGAAAAGATAACTAGCACCTGAACCTTGTAGCATTTTTGACCCATCCCTTGCTGGTAGTTTAAAACAAAAAAACCACATCTTAAAATTTGAACAGTCATAATTCTGAGTAACTCCTAGGCTTTTGGAGGGAGGATTACTTTGTTCCTTTTCCTGAAGGCCTTCCTGTAGAGTGCTCTGAATGATCCAGTGTGGACCTCTGGGGACCTTAGCTCAGTGATGCCCTGAACCCCCTTCACGCCAGCCTGAAAGGCCCTTTACATGTCTTTTCTTTGTTGGGTCATATCTCTTTTATTCCATGTCTTCCTTTTCCTTGCTTTCGTTTGTTTGTTTTGTTTTGGGGGAGCTCATCTTTCAAGAAATTCAAGAAAGGGGAAAATCAAAGGCTAACTTTTTGTCTTTATCTACTTTTATGTTGATAGTTTGGCTGGGTATAGAATTCTAGATGCAGGATCATTTCCCCTCAGCCTTGGAAACTGCTTTATCTTCTTCTAGGACCCATTGCTACTATGGAGAAGTCTGATGCCAATATGCTTCCTAGTCCCTCACAGGTGAACTCCTCCCTCCTCTCTGAAGCCTTTCTGTTTATCTGGTATTGTTTTGAAACTTTGTAAAGATGTTGACATAATTTTCCCTTTTTTTTGCAATACTGGGGATTGAGCCCAGGGAGCAGTGACTACATCTCTAGCTCTTTTTTTTTTTTTTTTTTTTTTTAATTTGAGACAGAGTCTTACTAAGTTTCCCAGGCTGACCTCGAACATGCCTGAGCCTTCTGAGTAGCTGGGATTACAGGTATGTGCCATTATGACAGAATGCTTGTTTCCTTTGTGTTAGGCATTGAAAATTCCTCGCCTTAGATCTTTTCTTATCTGAAACTGGGAATCAAACTCAGGAGCTTGCACTTGCCAGCCTGGCCCAGGGCCACTGAGCTACATCCCTGGGCCCCTAGCCTTAGATCTTCATGGGTTTTTTTTTGCATTACCTCCTGAGTCATATTTTTCCTGTGTTCTTTCTCTGTATCAATCAGAAATTGTACTTTCTTTTTCGTTTTTGAGATAGGGTCTTGCTATTTAGTTCATGCTGGCCTTGAACTCACTGTATAGCTCAGGCTGGCCTTGAACACACAACAATCTTCCTGCTTCAGCCTCCTGAGTCCTGGTATTTACGCATGCACCACCATGCCTGGGTTGTACTTTCTGTTTTAATCTTATAATATTTTCTCCCCCTTGTTCCCAATGCCTTTTATTTTTCCTTTGCTTTCTGGGAGATTTCTTTGGCTTGATTTTTGAATCCTTCTCTTGAATTTTATTTTGCTATCAATTTTTTCCAAGTGGTTTTTCATTGCTTTCTGAATTTCATCTGCACCTAAGTTCATGGAAAGCAGTACCTTCTTTCTGTGAGGAAACCCCATAGCTTCACACAGGACTAATTTTGGAGACATCATGGGGACAGTACCCCTGAAGTGGGCAGCTGTGCTCATGGTGAGTGGCCCTTGAAGCCCAAAGCACCCCATCTTCACTCATCCTGGTGTCAGCATGCTGTGTGTGGCGTGTGTGTCAGTAGTGTGCACTCTTAGAAGGTATAACACATGCAAGCACGCACGAGCACGTGTGCACGCGCGCACACACACACACACACACACACACACGGAGCTCAGTAGAGCTCCACCCTGACCAAAGAAGCTTCGAGAGGTGGGAGGCCTTGTGTGTGAGGTTCAGCAGGGCCGTTTCTGACACTATGCTCGTGCTGTCCAGATGATGCATCTGTACTGGGGGGCCCCCAAGGGTTCCCTGACGGCACTCTGAAGCGAGGTGCCCAGGAGCTCAGTGGGACTTCTGTTGTGGTCCCCCAGACACTGCCTACTCCAGGCAGAGCCGAGTCCAGTCTTGGAGGGGTAGAGGGAGAGCAAGCAGGAAGAGGAAAGGAGTCAGGGGTATAGAGGGGTGGCCAAGGCCTGTTATGTGGGATGGAAGGCATGCAGGAAGGCAGTCAGCTGGCAGCCCTCTTAGGCCCAGGTGGCAGGGCCTCAGTTTCACTGTGGCCAGGGACGGACACAGGACCAGGGAATCACTTACTTTTGCTCTGGCCACAGGGCCCGTGGCCAAGGTGTGCCATCTGCTGGCCCCCAGTGCAGTGTCCTGCTGGAGGTGGCTGAGCTGGGCAGACTCCAACCCAGGGTCTGAGTGTTGGGGGCACAGACAGAGGTTTGGGCAGCCTGACCCTCCAGTGGTGGTGGGGGAGCTGAGCCACCAAGGAAGCAAGAATCCTCCACAAGGGCACCCCTGGCTGCTGTGCTGAGACCAGAGGAAGGGGCGCTGGTGGACTCAGAGCCCCGGTGGGTAGGGGTACTGCTGTAAATACATCTGTGGCGTCAAAAGAGGCATCTGAGTCTGCACTATGGCCACTGTATGGCAGCGGTGGCAGGGACGCGAGGACCTGGTGGATGGGACACCGGGAGGTGGGAGTGGGCAGGAGTCGGGGGCGACTGAATCGGTGAGTGGATGAGCAAATCAAGGATGGAGACGCCAGAGAGGCGCCTTGCATTCCCTTCCCCAGCCCATCCACCACTGGACTGTGGGCCCGGCCGGCGCTGGCCGAGGTGCTGAAGCCCTGGTGCAGCACAACGCCTGGGCTCTGGGCCTGGGGCTCCAGCTGGGAAGGTGGGGGCCGGGAGGGAGCAGAAGGGGCCTGGCTGGGCCCAGCAAGGGTTCTCATGCTACAGGCAGTGGCCGGGCCATGCTGATCTCCCTGCTTGACAAACTTAGTGTTCCAGTGTCCTCCCCAGAGTCCCAGCTGGGCCCACAGCCCACTGCCCTGCTCTTCCCCACCTGGGGCCTCCTGTCAGGGTCTAGCCTGCCCCCACCAAGCTGCTGTCCTAAGGCCAGGTGCTGGGGGCAGAGGGGCAGCCCCAGGTTGGAGGAGCCCAGCCTTGGGGGTCAGTGACATTGCCTCCTGGGACTGGCGAGGGTTATTTGAGCGGATACTGCCAGGTGGGCAAAGGAGAACCCGGCCAAGGTACATGCTGGTGCCGGCAGGGGACAGCACACAGGCTCGTCCCCGAGCATGCAGACACCCCCTGAAGAGCTGGAGGGCAGTCTCCACCGTCACGGGGCCCTGGTGTAGGCGGCCAGGGACACCTCCTTGGGAGAGGCTCCCGGCCCTCTGGGGGCTCTGTCCTCACTGTGATCCTGGGACTGGGCGAGTGGGGGGTCCCCAGGGCAAGCATGGAGGTGAGGGGAACTTCTCCCCACCCCACACTTTTGAAGAGCCAGGGTCTGCTGAGGCTGAGTGGGGTCCTGCCGAGTGTGGGGCTCAGAGCCTTGTTGCTGGGGTAAAACTAGCGGCTGAAACAAGCTGTGAAAGTGAGAGCCAGCAGGTGTCACCCGGAGGAAATGCCTCCCGGGCCCCAGGCTGCAGGCAACAGTCCCATTTCTCTGATCCCCTCCAGGGGCACAAATGTTCCTTAGAAGGACGGGGATGGCCTGTCCCTGCGTGTCGTCCGTCTGGGCCACTGTCCCAGGAGGCCCCTTCCCACCTGCTGTCCCCTGTCCCGGAGAAGCAAGTGCTAGCACTGGGTACGTCTCCTGCGGCAGCCCCAGAGTTCACGGTCCCGTGAGGCCCTCGCCGGCCAAGTGCTGGCTGCCAGGATGGTGCCCCTTCCTTCAGAGGGCAGTTGGGGCTGGGGACTGCTGGGGTGAGGGCCTGGTGTGCACTGTGTCCAGGCGCCCTGGGACCCCTCCTCAGCGGGCTGGGGGTCAGGCTCCTCAGGCCCAGTGCAGGAACCTGACTGTCCCAGCCTCCCTGAAATATCGCTGCACGGTCTGATTGGAAGTGGAGCCGGGGCAATGAATCCTGAGGAGGCTCTGCTCACTTGCAGGAGGTTTTTCTGTTTTGCTCCCTTGGCCTAGATTTCCCCAGGGATGGTTTTGACCGAGGCCACAGGCCTGGTAAATTAGATGTTAAAAATCCACACAATGACTTTAATCAATCTGCAGTGATGGCAGTGGCTGGCCTCCTCCCAGAAGCCCCAGCACTAGGACGCCTCCCGGGCCTTGAATAGGGTGAGGAAGAGCGGGCAGGCTGGTTCTCCCCAGCGCCCTACAGTGGGGAGAGACCCGGCCGCGCTGGCTTGCCCCGCTCTCTGTCCCAAGCCAGGGGTGCAGTGGGCCGGGGCAGGGGGCAGCTCCCGGGTCCCTCCTGACCGGAAGCTGGCAGGCGACTGGTGGGTGTAATTTGGACCCTGCGGTCCGCAAATGAAGTGTTTATGCTGTGCCTGTGGGGACAAATGGAACAGCAGCTCTCCTCCGGCAGCCACTGGGGGGAGTCGGGGCCGCCCGGTGACAGCAGATTTGGCCGGCAGCTGAAGGGGCGGCCGGGATTCCGAGGTCCTGTCCCGAGGCGTGGAGGGCGCAGGGCAAGGTGTGTGGCTGGGTCGCAGCCCAGTCGTCCAGTCCCGTCGCCTCTCCCTGGGCAGGTCTCTGGCACCCCGCCTCCCGGAGGCCTTCCTCGGGGCCACTTCACCCAGGTGATTCTCTTGGCCCGGGTGTCCGGGCTGGGAGCGGCGCGCGGTGACAGCAGCGCATCCCGGGCTGACCCCGACGCCCTGCGTTCCGGGTGCGTCTGGTGGCTGAGGCCAGAATCCCTCGGCCCCAGGACGCCGGGGGACGCCGGGAGGAGTCAGGTCAGGGCCAAAGGAGGCTGCTGCCCGCGGCCTGTGCGTTGTGCGGAGCACGAGGTCACTCCGCTCCCTAAGTGTCTTTAGGGACCGGGACACCAAGGCGCTGAGTCCAGGGCTGACTGGAGGAAGGGGCTGGACCGTCCCTGTCAGCGCTGCCCTCCCGCATTCCTGCACCCCGCCCGGCCAAGCACGGGAGGCGCCCCCTCCCCAGCCACGGAGAGCAGGGCCCCCACCCGGTCCGCGGTCCCGCTCGCCGCCGGGGCGGAGGGGGCGCTGTGGGCGCGCGGCGCGGAGGACCCGGGGCTGGCGGGCGGCGGGCGCG
>NW_004624734.1:849083-917418 GCF_000247695.1 Heterocephalus glaber | reverse complement strand
GCGGGGCGCGGCGGCAGGAGGCGCTCGGGGCCGCTGCCCGCGCTCGGTTCCTCCATGGCGCTGCCGGGACCCCCCGAGCCGCCCCGCGGCGCGCCCCGCAAGGTGCCCAGCCTGCTGGAGATGGGGGCGCTGTGCCTGGACTCAGAGATCATCCTGGGCTTCACCAGCCACCTCCTGCGGCGGCGAGGCAAGGTGAGCCGAGGGCCCTGGCGGCGGGTCCCGCGACTCTGGCGGGGACTGGCGGCCTCGCTTTCCCGGCCGGTTCTGCCCGCGTCTCCCTCTCCCGTGAGGGCTGAGCGCGGACCCGAGCGCGGGGAGGCAGGCTGCCGGGGCGCGGAGCGCAGAGCGGGCCGGGGTGGGCGAGACGGGGGTCCCGAGACCCAAGGCGACCCGGCTCCCGTGCACCCCCGGGCCCCGGGGGCTGTGTTCCGGTCCCCTCGGGGAGCCCGGTGTAGCGAGGGCGCGCTTGCTTTGCGAAGCCCGCGGCGCGTGGAGGCTAAAGTTGCGCGCGTGGCTCCTCCGGCGCGGGACGGGCCGCGGTGTGGCTAGGGTGTGTGGACGCGGGGTGCGGAGGCTGTTCGAGCCGTGCCTCCCGGGTACGGGCACGTTCCCAGGGCAGCAGCGGGCGGGGCGGCATCTGTGGGGACCTGCACCCCGCGTGGGCCGAAGCCCCCCTTCCAGCCAGCCCTGGAGGGGAGGATTCCTAGCTCGCAGCTGGGGGGAAAGCGGCTGCGGGCTTTGGGGAGCCGCTGCCCACCATTCCTCTCTTCGCCGCCGTGCGAACCCTCTGGTCGTAGACGACCTAGAAAGCCAGGAGGAGATCACACACCCCACTTTTGTGGGGTTGCGTGGAGTGGAGGGCTGTCCTATTAAAGAGGGTGGGTGAAACGGAAAGGGTCGCTTTGATGAGCTCGAGTCCGTGGGAAGGCGTTTCCCCGCGCTGGGCGCCGTGGGCCAGGGTCTCCACCTGGATGGCTTGTGCTCGGGCCTCCCGGACCCCTGCACGTGCCTCTCAGTCCCGCACGCGGGGCGCCAGCGGTCTCCGTGTTGGAAGCCACGCGCGCAGCGGCCGGTAGGGGGCGCTGGCGTCACGGGGAGCCCGGGCGACTGGCCCCGCCGTTTCGCGCTGACGCGGAGCCCAGGCCCCACGCCGCTGGCGAACTCCGACGGCGGTAACACGAGGCCAGGCTCCTTGTGGCGGGAGCAACTGGTCGCTGGGGCGGGGGCGACCTCCCAACCGGAGACAAAAAGGCAATTAATTCCGGAGCTACGTTCCCATCTGCCAAGCCTGCCGACAACAGGTCCCGCGCGTGCCCCCCGGGGCCTCCGCTTCCGGGCTCTCAGCGCACACGCCTCCTTTCAGCACACGGGCGGCTGCAAAGGCACGCGTGGTACCCGGGGACACAACAAGCGCTGGCACTGCACTTCCGAGGCGCAGATCGCGCAACCCTCACCCACTCAAGACAGTCCGGGGTGGCAGCTACGCTCGGAGCGCATGGGATGTACTGGGAAAGAGACTGGGAGTCTGGGGGTCCCGGCCCAGCCTTTTTCCTTGTCTCATCTCGCTGTGTGACCTTGGGCCAAACCTTCCCCCGCGGCCTCAGTTTCCCCGCCTGCAGAGTGCAGAGCGGCTGGGCGTCTCCCAGGAGGGGAGCAGAGGCGCATGCGCATGTGTAACTTGTGTCCGCTGGGCCCCCGGCGCCCCTCCCCCGGCAGGCGCTCACTTAACTGGTTGGGGGTCCTCGGGGTGGGAGGGGCCGCGGAGGCCGGACCCCGCCCCGCGCAGCCCGGTGGGGTGGGGTACGGTGGCCCTCCTCCGGTCCCCGCCCCGCGCCCCGCCCCCGGCCCGCTCCGGAGCGCGCCCGCCGCCGCCACCGCGCGCTCTGGCCACTCGCCCGAGCCGCCAACTTCCGAGCCGCGCGCCGGGCCATGGGGGCGTCCGCTGGCCGGATCACGTAGCCCCGGGGTCCGGGAGCCCGCGCGGCCCCTCCTGCGGCCCCTCCTGCGGCCCGGCCATGGGCGGCCGAGGCGCCCCGCAGTGTGTGGCGCCTCCAGGGGTACGCGGGGCCCGGCCAGGCCCGGGGCGAGCGGTGGGTGGCGGGTGGCGGGATCGGCGGGATCGGCCGGCGCTCGTTGGGGAGACCGGAACGCCGAGGATGCTCGCGGGGTGCGCAGCGCCCTCTGCACCCCGGACCGCCCGCGGTGCACGGGGAGAGGTGCCGTCCGCGCCGGGCCCTAACTTTGGCGCGAGCGCTGCTCTGGGGCCTGGGTTGGCGGCTCCTGGCAGCCCTGGCTCACTGTGCCCTCGCACTCCCACCCCCGCAGGTGGCCGAGGGTGGCCCGACCCGCGAGCAGCTGTCGCTGCTGGAGGTGTCCCCGCGCAAGAGGCTTCCTGCCGGACCCGAGTCGAACCCATGCGGCAGCCGCCCTGCTCCCGAGGGCGCTGGGGCCGGCTCAGAGCAGAGCCATTCGGGCGGCGGGGGCGGCTGGTGCCGCCACTGCCACACGAAACTGGTGGAGCTCAAGCGACAGGCGTGGAAGCTGGTCAGCGGGCCTGGGACTCCCCTCCGGGTAAGTGACCCCGCTCCAGGCTTGGGCAGGCGGCGCTGGAACTTGGGAGCCCTTAGGACTTGGAGGGAGGCTGCGTTCTAGCTGGTCTTGTGGCTGCTTGTGGCTCTGGGCCTCAGTTTCCCCTCTAGCACTGTTGTGTGAGTTGGGGCCGCTCATCCTGGGATCCAGCTGCAGGTGGGAGGGTCTGGGCAGGCGTTTCTTGCAGATGTCCCACAGCTGGAGCCACACTGGGTCTGGGAGGGGGAGGGGAGCCAGCCTGAGGGCCCCTCCCAGGGCAGGACTGCTTCCAGGCCAGCCAGAGGCTTCTTGGGCCCCTGTCCTGAACCAGGTGTCTGGCAGTGAGTGGCTCACCAGCCACAAACAGCGTGGAGGGAGAGTTGGCCACCCCCTGCCCCTGGGGTGTTCCCAATGGTTCCTGGATGCTGCCTTCCACCTGGGCTTCGAGTGTGGGCAGCGGCTGTGGCCTCTGGGTTTCCCAGGCTTAGCCCTGCCTGCTGGGTGCTGGTGGAAGAGGGCTGTGCTGGGCTTTCCGGCCAGTGGGCTTGCCCGGCTGGGAGAGCAGGCACCATTGTTCAGGGAACAATGCCCCTGGAAGTTTGAGCAGGCCAGGAGGCGGGGGTCTCCGGAGGAAGCCTGCATCGGCCTGCAGTCCAGCAAGGGGAGCTTGGGGAAGTCAGAAGAATCCCTACAGAGCCTGAGTACAGTTTTCCAGGAGGGTGTGGGGCCAGGGATGGAGACCTTGAGCGCCCTTCCGGGCTGGCAGTGTGGGGTGCCAGTCTGGCTTCTGTCCTGGCTTCTCTCCAGGGCTCCCCCGGGAGGGGAGAGGCCCAGGGGCCTGTCCTGGGTGGCAGCATAAGAGACAGCAGGGGCCCTTGAGGGCCCCAGAGGGCCCCTGGTGACAGGCTCCTGAGTGCCTTGCTGAGACAGGCCAGGGAGTGCAGGGGCTTTACTGACAGCTGGTCCCTTGCCCTGCTTTGCCTGGCCTGGTCCTGGTGTGGGCAGCTGGGTGCAGGGCTGGGGGTCAGGGCAGAGCTGTGGTCCAGGTTCTGGTGGACTCAGGGTCCCCATCTGGGGTGTCTTAGAGACCTCTGCTTGCAGACAGCTCATCAGGGGAGCCCCCTGTCTTCACAGCCCTGAGCTTGGCTTTGACTCCTCTGCTCTTCAGGCCCAGGGTGGAGAGCTCAGGCCCTCGCTGGCTGTCCTGGCACTAACAGACCCAGGTCCCGGGCCAGGGCTGTGCGTGCCTCTGTGGGGGCGGTGGCCCCCAGGCCTGTGCTGCGAGTACTGTCCAGCTTGGGGTGCTGTGGCTGAGGAAGGGCTGGGGGCCGCCCTGCCACCCTGGGACCCCAGCGGTTCCTGGTCAGCTGTGGGGCTGGGCCATGCTGATTGGGTGTTCTTGGAGTGGGACTGTGGTGACTGCCTGGCTGGAGCCCAGTGGGTGCACCTCTGTTCCCCAAGGCCACGGTGACCGCTGGCATCCAGGGCTGGGGTGCTGAGGTCTCCCCAGGGCTCTGTTTCTTATGTTTGCCGCAGGGACACAGGCTCCTTGGTTGACAGAGAACTCTTCCAGGGTGGGCCTGGGGCTGGGCTGGGACCCGGGCCTGGCCCCTGGAGCCCTGTTAGGTTCTTGCCAAGTCTCAGTGGCAAGGGGAGGTCTAGGGGTTGAGGGACCTGTGGACCCCCTTAGTCGTGTCACGCTCTGGCTGGCTTCTGGTGTGGGGCTTGGCAGGCCCTGGAGGCCCCCCGCTCGGTGTCACGGGGCCACCTGTGTGCAGCACTGCTGTTGAGTGTCCGGAGCCGCACCTTGGGGGCCGTGGGGTGGCCCAGAGCTGAGCCTCCCCTCTCTCCTGGCCCTGTGGGCTTATCTCCTCGGGGCCTGGGGCCTCATCCTGTGGCCTCCACGCCTCTCTCCTTGGGCCGTGTCGGGCATGGGGAGCATGTGTGTGCTTCCTGCCCTGTTGTCCTTCCTGCTCCGAGGACGGTGCCACTGCCTCTGCCCTCAAGGCTCCCTCCCCACACTCCAGCGTCCCTGGGTGGGGGACCCTGGTGTCACCCCGGCCTGGTTCCCTGCACTGTCTTCCTAGCTGCCTCTGCCTCTGAGACGCTCTGGACCCTCATTCCGCTCCTTGTCCTGTGTTCTCGTCTGCTGCTGTGAGGTGACCACCAAGTTCTAACAGACGTTGTTCCCACTGCTGGGCTCCAGGTTCCCTGGAAATGTTTGTTGGATGACTGATCGGCCAGGCTGAGTGACCCTGAGGGGTCTGGGGATGGATTCTGGCTCTGTGTCCCCAAGGTGATGGCCCCCAAGGGTTGGTCCCTGGTGTGATGAGGCAGGGTCCCGAGGGGGAAGCCATCCCAGCTGCTGCCCGAGCTCGTCATTCAGTGCAGCGCCTCCTCCAGAGGCCTGGTGACATTTGAGCTGTCGATACCGGTGCTGCATTGATTATGGCTCGGACGGGGAAGCGATCCATCCTCGTTTGGCCTTTGATGCAGGCAGGGTCTCATCCTCGCAGCCTCTGGCAGCTCCGAGACATTGTGGTGCCGGGTGGCTGTTCAGACTGTCACCAGGCAGACAGGGCCACCGCGGTTGCAGCTCTGGCTCCTGCCTCCTCCGCCTGGCTCGAGGCTGCTGGCCCGGCCACTCACTGCCTGTGCTCTGCACTCCGACTCGGGGTGTGGCACGCCTGCCCTGGCTGCCTCCCTTCCCTGTCGCCTCCTCTGAGGCCTGCTCTGGTCACACTGGGACTGTGGCCTTGGGCCTTCGGCTCCCTGGGTCTGACGGGGACCCCTTGGATGTGGCTGCGCCCCCCACGCTGTTTGGAGCCAGGCCTGGGCTCCCGCCATGCCAAGCGCTGTGCTGCCTCAGGCGCTGCAGGGTGGAGCCCAGGTGTCCTGGTGATCCCTGGCACCCGGCGAGGTTGAGAAGGGCCAGAGCTCCCTAGGGCGGCTGGCAGGGCCGGGACCTGGGCTGGACTCACGGGTGGACGAGGGGTGGGTGAGGACCTGCCTGCGGGCCTGGGCCACACAGACCCTGGGCTGGGGTGTGGGTGTGGCCTCTGGGCAGAGGCAAGTGCTGGCACACGAGCCAGGTGCCCAGGACGAGCTCCTGATGAGGGAGGGGTGGGGCTGGTGAGTGTGGTCCGGCCTTGCTGCCCCTGGTGGCCCTGCTGGTCACCCTGCGTCTGGAGCAGTCAGGGCCTGTGGTGGTCTGGAGAGGTGAGGGTGGGGTCTGAGGCCGAAGCTTCCTCGGGGCGTCCTGGAGGACCTTGCAGTGAGCTGGGAGGTGGAAGAGCTGGTTCCTGCCTTAAAGAGCAAGGAAGGTCTAGTTCCCCTTTCCCTTTGCCTGCCAGGAAGCTCACAGCTAATTGTGCAGCTCTGGAAGAGTGCATGGGACTTTTCCCATGCATCTCATGGGAACTGATCATTCCTGTGTGTTTTTCCTGTGACTGTCTCTAGTTGTAAGTCTTATTTATTTTTTTTTTTTTGATACTGGGGATCGAACTCGGGACCTTGTGCTTGCGAGGCAGGTGCCAGAACCACTGAGCTGCATGCATCCCCGGCCCTGTAAGTCTTGTTTTTAATTTGTATTGTATAGTTGTGGAAGCTGTCGTGTGATCTTTGTGGAAGAAGAGTGAATAAGTGGAGTCCCGCCGACCTGAGTGTGTGGCATGCTTGTCACTCGTCCCTGGACTGGGGACCTGAGCTCCGCCGGGTGTGGCTGCCAGGGCCTGGCGGGTTGGGGGCCTGGTCTGCCTCTGAGCCCCAGTGCTGGTTTCCCACCCCTTTCCCCTGGGCTGGAGCCCGGGGTGGGCTGGGCAGGGTGAGCCTGGGGCCTCGTGGCCCTGTGCCTGCCCCCCCCGCCCCCCATGGCGCCTGGCTTCTGCTGGATGGGGTGAGGGGCTGGGGCCCTGTGTTGGGCGCCAGGCATTTCGCCATGGTATCCAGCCTCACGAGGAGGTCCTGCACCGAGGGCTGTGGCCCCTGGCCTGGGTGTGGACCGGCCGAGCTACGGCTTGGTGCTGTGTGGAGCGGGCCAGTGCCCCCAGGTCTTGCCGCCCCCAGCCTTGGCCCCCCAGACAGAGCCCTCTGCCCTCCTGCCAGTCCTGGTGGTGGCCTGCTGGCCCAAGGGAGTGTCCCGGAGCCTCCCAGCCCTGCCTGCTCTGCACTAACCTCATCTGGCCTGACGCCTGCTCTGGCCTCAGTAAATGTCGGGGACTGGCTCCTGCTTTCTTACCGGTTCTGCTCCTGAGGGTGGGGCCGGGAGTACCCAGTCAGCTCAGGGACTCCGGAGAGGACCAGTCGTGGGGTGGCAAGGGGCAAGGCCGGGAGCAGAGGCCGAGTGTCAGGACTCTGCTCCGCTGCCCAGGCCAAGTGCCAGAAGGACAGCGCCTCAACCCCTCCGAACCTCAGCAGTGAGCAGAGCGGTCCCTGCACAGAGGCAGGGAGGTGTCCAGCGGCAGCAGGAGCCCGGGGCCCGGCAGTGGCGTGTTGCTCTCAAGGCAATGCAAGGCCATCCCGCCCGCCACCTCTTCGCTATCAGGTGACCAGTAGGGACGTTGGCCTGGTCCTGCGGCACCTGGGCCGGGCTTGGTGCTGTCCCCTCAGGGAACCCTTTCCTCGAGCCTGGGGGGAGGGAGCCTCGGCACAGCTGGGGAGCCACGGAGGCTCCTGTCCTGCCCACCAGCACCTGCTAACCCGCTGTCCCCACGAGTGACGAGGGTGGCACGGGGTCTCTCGTCCAAGCCCCGAGGCTGGGCCTCTGTGGAGATCCCTCCTCTGAGTCTGTGCACCAGCGCGGGAAGGGGCGGCCGAGGTGCAGAGCTCTTCCCCAGAGACAGGAAGAGCTGCACGGTGGCAGTGTTCACTGTGCCAAGAGGGCCCCACCTGGAGCTGAGTGGAGGCCGCGTGGGGGCTTGGTGGGGGCCCTGGCGTGGAGTGTGGCTGGCTGAGTACCTCCTCTGGGTGCTGGGGTCCCTGTGAGCCGCGGCCACCTCCAGTGGGTGCCTTTATCCCCAAGGCCCGCAGTGCCCTGCTGGGCGGCGGTGAACAGGGAGGCCTTTGAGGGAGGCGGGTCTCAGTGGACTGGTCTGTGCCCACGTGGCCCAGCCGGGCTGTGCCTGGTGGTGCTGGGTGGACGGGAGCTTTGAGCTGCAGCCTGGAGGATGGGGCCCTGGCCTGCAGTGAGATGCCCAGCAGGGCAGGGGGCTGTGGGCATCGAGGCATGGCTGCCAGTCTCCAGGCTGGAGAGCCAGGCTGGGCCCCGCCCCGCCCCCCCCAGCTGCAGGGGACTCGGGAAGTCCTGGCCCAGCAGCCAGCCCCTTCCTGGACCTGTTGTCGACTCCGGAAACAGTGGGGCAGGGGCACAGCCCAGAGTGCTTTGTCTGGGAAGGGAAAGGATGAGACAGAGGGGCGGCGACCACGGGCTCCACGCTCGCGAGGGTTGGGGAACCCGGGTCCCAGAGCCACTTGCAGATGGGGCCTCTGGTCCTGCTGGGCCCTGGACACGGGTGCCAGGGTCGCCTTTGTAGACAGGCGGCAGTGGGCTCAGAGAGGCTCTGACGCAGTGGGGTCTGGGCCCCCAGAGCTGGTGCAGGACCCCTGCCCACACTGGGGCAGAGTGGGCTGTGCCTGTCCTGTTCCCTGAACGGGGCTGGGCACCCTGGGTCGGGAGAAGACGTCTTTCCTGCCTCTGAGGACGGAGTGGCCTCCTGCGTGGGAGAAAATGGAAGGATTACTTACAGCAGCTCAGCGACCTCAGCAACGAAATGAGAAATGAAAAGTCATCATTTCTAAGTAGGGAGGCTCCCGAAAACCCTCGGCGTGATGGGTGGGTTTGCGTGGTGCTAAATTGAATCAAATTAAGAAAAACATTTTTCCAGATGCAAGTAAAATATCTGTTTAATTAGACCATAAAGGAGAAATTAAAAGTCATATTTTGCAGTGGAGTAATTACCGTCTTTCTGAAGGCACTGGTTTTGGAGGGTGTGGAGCAGCCTCGTGCTGGGGCTTTTGGGGTTCAAGTCCTGAGAGTGGGGAGTGGCCTGGGGTGCCCTGAGGAGGGCCGGGATGGCGACCTGGCCTCCAAAGGGCCCTTGCTGTCCCTTGTCCCCCCCCCCCCCCCCGCCGTATGTGCTGAAGCCACGAAGAAGGTCCAGGAGCTTGGGCAGGGCAGGAGGCCCGGTGGCCGGGTGTGGGGGCCACCTCGCCGGACCCTCAGGGTGGGTCTCCGGGCTGGGCTCTGCTTGTCTTGGCCACAGAGGTGCTGGTCAAGTGGTGTGGGCTGGGTGGTTTTCCTCCTGGGTCCCTGGCTGTGCCCCAGCGACTGCCTGGTTGTGTGAGGGCCTCTGTCCTGGTGTGTGGCCAGGGTTGGGGAGTGGCCTGGCTGGGATCAGGCTTAGTGTCCACTGGGAGTGGGCTGGGCTTGGGTCCTGTCCCAGGACAGATGCTTGTCCCAAAAATGGACTTTGAGTCTTATAATCCCAACACTCTGGGAGGCTGAGGCAGGGGGATTGCAAATTTGAGCCCAGCCTGGGGAACTTAATGACTCAGTGAGGCCCTGTCTCAAAGTAAAAAATGAAATGGGGTGGGGATGTAACTCAGTGTGAAGGCCCTGGGTTCAGTTTTCCAGTACTGAAAGAAAGTGGACTTTGGTCCCAGGCCAGCCCCCCGGGAGCCCGTGCAGCTGCCGGGGTGTAGGTCTCTGGCCAGGGTGCCCCGTGCTGCTGACTGGCAGCCTGTGAGGCTCCCAGTGGGGCTTGAGTGTCGAGGGCTGCCCTACCCTGTGTGCTGCACTGGCCCTGCACTCCGCAGGCCTGTGTCCCGAGGGCCGCTGATGGGCCTGGGTGGGACTGGGCTGGGCTGGGGCAGCCTGCCTGCTTGGCACCTCCCTCGCCCTCCCTGGCCAGCTGCTGCTCGTCCTCAGGGCCTCTGCCCTGCCTCCTGCCCGCTTCCTCCCTGGCTCCTGCGGTGCAGGCCTCAGAGGCTAGCAGAGGGCTCCCCCGTGCCTGAGGTCCCCAGGACAGGCGGGTTCCCTGGCTGTCCGGCAGCCCCAGAACAAAGGCTGCGGGGCCGGGGAGGCTGGCGTGGGGGCTGGGCCGGGCCTCTGGGCGGGTTAATGGCTGTGGGGGGGGACTTCCTTCCCCTTCACAGCCTCCTGCAGAGTGGAAAAAGCACTGCAATCAGAGCGACTAGAAGCTGGCCCGGCTGCCCTCGGGCTGGGGCCCTGGTGGTGGCTGTCTGGGAGGGAGCCGGGCGCCTGATGTGGATCTGGGCTGCAGAGGCAGAGCAGAGGGGGCTCCTGTGGCGTTTCTGAGTCCGCCCTGGGTGGGGGATCCTCCCGCCTCTGCCCCTCTGCCGGTGAATTCCTGCAGGGTTCGGGGGAGCTGCTGATCGGGACCAGACCTGCCAGGTGCTTCAGAGCTGGAGAGAGTCCAGGCCTCTGGAGCTGGCGCTGTGAAGCCCCAGCTGACACAAGGCTGGGCCTAGGAGGGTCACCCTGTCACGTGACCTGGCATCCCTGGGGCTGGGGCTGGAGACCAGGAGAGAGGGCCCTGTCCACAGGCGGCCAGGGCTCCTGCTGTGCTGGCCACTCCAGGCCAGGACTCTCATCCCCTTGAGCCTCCTGGGCGTGGGGAGGGTGCAGCAGGCCACAGGGCAGGCTGGGGGAGCAGCCGGGCAGCCGAGAGCCCTGAGGGCTCAGTGGGCTCAGCTTCTTCAGCGGTGCAGAACAGAGCATGTTTGAGGACCCCCTGTAGCCAATGAGGGAGGGAGACCCGGGCTGGGGGACCCGAGGAGACCCCTGAGAGGAGCTGGGGACCTCGGCCCACGCGGCCCACGGGGGTTCCAGGGCCCCTGGCTCTTGTCACTGGAAAAACTGCAGGACCCTCAGTGGGGCACTGGCAGGAAGCAGCGCACGCCAAGGCCAGCACGGCCCTGTGGAGAGGGGCAGCGAGGCTCTGCTGGAAGTGGGTCTGGTCTCGGGGTGGCCCCAGTCAGGTCGCCTAGGACGTGCGTCTTCCCCTCGGCGGCTGGCTGGATTGCGTGTTGCATGTACTGGAAGCTAAAGAGCTGCTGCCCACGTAACCAGGCCGGCTTCCCGAGGACCATGTCAGCGGGAGGAGGTGCCGCCTGCTGAGCTGGGGCCGCGCATGGCCCCTGTGCAGGTGCTGTGCCTCCCTGAGGCGCTGGGAGTGTTTTCTGGAGCGAGTTTCCTCAAAGGGAAACCCACCCTGTAACTGTGCCTGGTCGCCTGAACCCCACCTCCAAATCCGAGACTCGGGGGCCTCGGATCCAGACCACAACGGTAACCTGGGGGCTCTGATTGTGCCCTGAAGCTGCAGTTCTTCTCAGCCACGCCTCTCCTTGGGTCTCCTCCCCCACCTCAGGACACGTGCTCTCTCCCGTGGCTGCCATCGCAGCTGCAGCCTGGCTCCTCCAAGAGCAGGGCAGTGCTGGCCCGATGTGGCCGGGGGTCCCCTCCCCGTGAGCGTCACCTCCTTGGGAAGGCTGCCCCTCGGGGAGTCTTCCTGCGCTCCACAGCAGCCCCTGGTTTCATTTTCCTGCTGGCCACCCAGGGCTGGCTGCAGACCCAGAGAGGCGGGCAGGGTCTCCAGCCCCCCTCTCCCCAGGACACACTCGCCAAGGGGTGGTTGTCGGGGAGCCTTGTTAGCCGTGTGGTTAATGGTGGGGGGAGGCGGCGGTTAGCCAGGGCACTGCGAACCTCACTACTAAGCGTCCATAATTATTTTCCTGCTGGGCTCGTGTGGAGGAAGCCGTGTGGGGCTTATTAATCAGTTATGGATGGAGCTGGGCGGCCATGTGATGTGGCAGCGGGTGAGGCGTGGACAGCGGGCTCTCTCCGAGGCTGCCCCAGCTGGCCACTGACTGTGCCTTTGTCCTTTGGTGTCCTAGGACCCCTGCCTCTCCGCTGTGCTCCTGGACAATCTCCCAGTGCCTGGCGCCTCGCCTGCGTGCCGTCGCGAGGCCGAAAGCCACTGTGATGCCTGCGCCACACACCTACACCAGCTTACCCAGGAGGCGCTGTGCCTGCTGCAGGCTCCTGCCAGTGGTGAGGACCCTGACGTCTCCCGGGGAGGCCTTGTACCCCCTGGGCCCGGAGCCATGACCAGCCCCAGGGATGCACCTGGCCCCATGGGAAGACAGCCACCTGGCCCGCCTGACAGGAGGAAGGGGCTGGCCTGGCCGGCCGGGCCCAGCGTCCAGGTGTCGGTGGCCCCTGCCGGCCTAGGCGGAGCGCTGAGCACGGTCACCATCCAGGCACAGCCCTGCCTGGACGGCGTGTGGAACGTCTCGAGGGCTAGCAGCTTCCTGCCGCCCACCTGCCTGGTGAGTGCTGGGCTCGCTGAGGTCAGAACTGGGCTCCTCCTGGGCCTGGGGCTTCCTGATGTCCTCGGGCGGGGTCCCCAGACATTCCTGGGGCCCTGTGTCAGATCCCTGACATGGCCCTCTGCGACCTTGGGAGCTGCTGTTGGGGACCATGTGCAACAGGGAGGGATGGAGGGCCGGGGTTGGCAGGAGGGAGGGGCTCTCTGTGAGCGACCTGCCGCACCGGGGGGCCACAGGCGCTGCCCAGGTGGCACAGACTGGCCTGTGGTGGGTGGCAGAGCCTGGGCCCAGGGTGAGGCCTCTGTTGGAAGCTGGGGTTCATGCCCACTCCCACCCTGGGCCTGGTCTCTTTGGAGAAGAGACAGTGAGTGGAGTTCCCTTCCCCAGGTGCACACTAGGAGTCCCTGAGGAGGCCCCACTTCCCTGCAGCTCGGTGGCCCTGCCCAGGGACCCACAGTGTTCACGGAGGGGTCCAGGTAGATGGCTGCTCTTCCCTCACCCGAGTGGCAGGCTGGGTCCCCTCAGTGTCCTCCGAACCCCCTCTTTTCCATCCCAAGAGGCTTCTTGGGATGCTGGGAGCTGTGGCTTGGGTTTGGGGAGTGGGTGGCTCCGCTGTGACCTGCACCCTTCACTTGAGCCCAGCCAGCCCCCTGTGCGTGCCTCGCCTGGCTCAGATGGCTTCTCCAGGTGGCACTGTGCCCTTGGCTGTGGCTTTCTGCTGGCTGGGGACCAAGGCCGAGCCACCAGTGCCCCCTGCCAGGCTCCCATGCACTTTGTGCTGTAGGTCTGGGGTCGGTGAGTGAGCAGTCAGAGGGACCCTCGGCAGAGCCAGGAGGTGTGAGGTACTGAGGGTGAGGGCGCCGGGTGCTGCCACGGAGAAGCCCCTGGATGGCCCCCCAGAGCCCCAGGGGCAGAGGGCCCGTGGGTGGCTGTGGGCAGTGCCCGTTCCGAGCATCGTGCAGCCGACTGTGCCGGCTTGTGGTTATGGAGCCTCTAAGAGGAGTTGAGGGCCCTGGGCCTCGGTCTCCCTGCCCGGTGGCATTTCAGGGGCTGAGCAGAGGTGCAGGGCAGTCCAGATGCAGGATGGGCCCTGCCCTGGCTTCTAGCTCTGCTGGCCCCTCTCTGGCCTAACCCTGCCCAGGCTGGGGCTGGGCCTTCGCAGCCACTGTCATCAGGCCGGGAGCAGGGAACTTGGGGAGGAGTCTTGACCATACCTGGCCTCCAGCTGGTGTGATGCTCCACCCTGGGAATGGCCTCACTGCTGCTCCTGGCCGGAACAGCTCTCTCTGTTTATCATCCTGGGGAGGCCTGACCGCTGCTACCTGGGAGGAGTGTGCCAGGGCAGTCAGCCGGTGCCATCCTGGGAGGTGGCATTGAGCTGGGCCCAGAGGGGCCCTTGAGGTGATGGGCCCGGGACCTGAGACTGGCCCCAAAGTGTCCCTCCCTCCTGTCTCCTGGCCACGTGTCTGGCTGGGAGTTGGCTGGCTGATGTGGCACTCTTATGTCTTGGTGCAGGATGGGGCCTGGGGGTCACAGGGGTGGCCCTGTTGACAGCTGGCATTCCACAAAACGTAGGTGTTTAGGGCACCCGCTCCCCGTTTTGTGTGTGCATCGATTGTGTTCTGGGTAGACGGGAATGGATTTGTAATTAGGAAACTGTCTAGCAATCAATAGGGAGATTATTAGAACCATAAATAGAACTTCAGGACTCAGAGGAGGAAATGTCCCTGACCGGATGTCAATTGTTAGAGGTGGCCCTGGAGTGTTAGAATATTGCCTGGTTTGGTCTAGAATTAAATATTTCTGGAGAGATGCGCTATGAACATCAGGAATCTCCCAGGCAGACCCTGACTCGGCAGGTGGTGGTAGCTCAGCCTGGTGGGCACTGCCCTCTGCGTGAGGCCAGTGGAGTGCTGAGGGGGAGTGGCCAGGCCTGCCCAGAGGGCTGTCCTTGAGGGGAGGCGGGTGACAGGGCCGGAAGCCAGGTTGGAAGCTGCTGGGTGGCCCTGCTGGGGCCTTGGGTTGACAGTCTGGGTGCCCCGGTCCGTGGCCATCCAAATCTGAGCCCATGGCTGCATCCAGGAGCAGAGCATGGTGGCTTCTAGGTGTCCCACCACCTATGCGTGCAGACAGCCCTGGGGTCGCATGGCAGGGCTCTCCTGCCCACCTGCCTGACCATGCTGGACAGAGGCCTGGGACACATGACCCCCACCCAGGCCTGGCCCTGGCATTGGGACACCCTTTCTCCCAGTGCTGTCGGTGCTGGCATGTCCAGGCGGGGGTGACACAGAGGCCACTTCACTGCCTGCTGTTCGGCAGGTGGGCAGGGACATAATGGACACCCCCAGGGCAGCAGGGTCCCGAGGAACCAGGGTCCCCATCCATAGCACTTGGGTGGCACCGGCCTGGGGGCCTGGGGGCCTGGGGGCCTCTGCAAGGCTGCCGGACATCCAGGGCTTGGTGGGGGTGGGAGAAGCTGGGGGGGGGGGCTTTGGCCATGCCTGGGCCTGGCTCTCTGACCTCTGCCGGGGCCCTCATGTGGGCCTCAGTTTCCCTGCCTGTGGAGTAGGTGTTGGCAGGATGGTTCCTCCTCCAAGGGAGCTGCAGGGACCCTGCCCATACTGGAGGCCTCTGGGTGAGGAGCCTGGGCCTTCGTGAGTGGGTGATTTTGCCCGTAGGCCCAGCCCTGGCCCCCTCAACACCCCAGGAGCCTGTGAGGCATTTGTGGGTGCGGCTGGTGCAGACTCCCTGCCTGGTCCCGTAGGACCAGTGTTCCAGCGAGGCCTCTGGTGCCAGCTGGCATCGAGAGGCCTCCAAGGCAGGGCTGTGGCGTTGGCGGGGGCGGTAAGCAGGTGCGGGTTCTCCTGACTGGGCTCCGCCGCAGCCGGCCTCACGCTGTCCTCTCTCCTGCTTTTCCTTTCGTTGCTGCTGTAGCGCCTCCATCTCGCTTTCTGTTGACCACCTTCCCTCTCCTCTGTCCTGTGTGTGGTCCCCTCCCTTCTGCCCTGCCTCTCGCTTGGGATGGCTTCTTTTGGCATGCTTGGGCTCTGCTTCTGGCAGGAGTTGGCAGTGGCCGTCCCTGTGGTCGGAGCTGTGGGACGGTGGAGCTGCGGCTGGTGCGGGACTCCCGAGACAGGTCAGTGCGGGTGGCCCGGGGCCGCAGGTGGCATCATGCGGGGGCTGGAGGCAGAGACACAGGAGGAGATGGCGGGTGGCTGGGCCTGGGGAGTGGGCAGGGGCGAGGCTGTGACCCGCCGTGGCCCCTCTGGCCTCCGTTGCGCACCTGCAGGCAGCAAGGTGCCACTGTGATGGGGCCTGGCCCCGAGCCACTGGTACGGCCACGCTCTGCACCCAGGGGTTCTTACAGTTGTGATGTTAGGACTCAGCCTTTCCTAGGCTGCTCTGCTCTGCACAGGGCTTTAGTCTTTCCTGGGGAGCGTGAGTTGATGGGAAAGGAATTCCTGGGCAAGGTGAGGCAGGGTCAGGGTGGCTTCTGAGAGAGGTGCAGGGGTTCCTGCCCTGCAGGCAGGCGGAGGACATGGTGTGCTGCCCAAGCTGTGGGTCTGCCCTTTTCTGCAACTGACCTTTCCTTCTCATCGCCCAGGGCCAGGAGGGCCAGCCTCCCACAGACCCAGGCTTGGGGCTGGCTATGAATCCACTGAGACGGGCTTCTTTCTGCTTACTGTCCCAAGAGGGCTTTGGAAGCTGGCGCTGGCCACAGGCCCAGAAAGCAACACCTACCATGGAGGGGGGAAGCTGCCGGCTGCCGGTGGAGAAGGGGCTCCTCAGGATGTTCCTCCAGGGCCTGGGCTTGTTCTGCTGCAGTACTCCCTGGGCTTCTGCCGTGTCCCCAGGGACCCTGAGCACACTGGGCTCCGCAGCCCCAGATCACTAGACCTGGACTCTCTCCCCTCTGCCACCTACACAGGGGCAGCCTGGGCCTGGCCGTAGACCCATCCCAGGCCTGGTGGAGCTGGGCACTCGGAGGGCTGGGGCCAGCAGCCCTGGGGAAGGGGGTGGTCACCTGTGTGCCAGGGGTCTGAGCCCCAAGGGGCAGACAGATGTCGTGTGGTAGGGACACCAGCCTGGAGTTCGCTTGTGGTGTCCTGGGGAGCTTTCTCTACATCTGAGCTCATCATGAGGCGTCTCCCTTCCGGGATTTATTTTAGCTAATTAGTTGGAAATGACAGAGCCGTGTTTCAGACTCAGGAGCATCCTACATTATCAAACTGAGGGCAGTTAGCACCCGGGCCAAATGTCTACTCTGGCTCCTTGTCCAGTGACACCTCTGGAGGCTGCCAGGTGGCCTGGCAGAAGGGTGTGGGGCCCCCTTGGTCCATCGGACCTCTGTGATCACTGTGTCCTGGGTCCTCAGTGGCCGGGCTGGGAGCTCAGGCCCTGGCTTGTCCACCTGCCTCCCGTGTCCTGAGCCGGAGGGCTGAGTCTTGGCATCTCGCCTCAGTTGCCTGGCCCTGATTTCTGGGGCCTTCCCAGCTACACCTGCGGGGTCCCTGGGGCTGGGGAGTGTGTGGCCTCTGGGGGCATAGCTTGTCTCCTGAGCGCCTGGGAGCACTGGGGAGCACTGGGGCACTGGGGCCTCTGCCCACCTGCCTGTGCCTCACGTGGATTCTCTTTCCCTCCAGGCTGAGGCAGCCGTAGCTGCTGTGGCGGTGGCAGACTCTGTCCGAGATGGTGCCCCCATGGGCCCTGGTTGCGTGTCCAAGGCGTGGGGCCGAGTGGGGGCCTGCACATCGGCCCTGGTCACCCCAGCCCCTGGCACCTCAGCAGGGGGCTCTACAGGCCCGTCGGCCGCAGCCTCCTTCTTCATGAGGTATGTCCTCAGGGGGCTCTAGTCAAGGCATGGGTGAGCAGTGTGCAGGGATGGGGTGCCTCTTGGACCTGGGGCCCTGGCCTCTGCTGGCCTGAAGTCATCCTGGAGAACTGTGGCCCTGCCTGCTGCCTGGTGGAGGGGTGGGTGCTATGTGGCGACAAAGCTGCCTGTGTGCTCTTCCTCCTGGGCACCCTTCGAGGACAGACTGGTCCCCTGGGCCCCCGTCCCAGGCCTGAGCTGGGGTGCCGGGAGGGACAGGGCCATGGTCTGCATGCTCCAGGGGCCCCAGTGCCTGGCCCAAGGCCCTGCAGGCACCAGTGCTTGGCATTGGCTGGCGTGGATGCGGGGTCCTGTGGAGGACTGGTGGTGGGGAGGTGGGGAGGTGGGGTCGCGTGTGGCCGAGGGAAGCAGCTGGCAGACAGAGTCCTCAGTGCTGCAGCCCCTGGGCCCAGCGTCCTCCCCACCCTGAGGGGCCTGGGGACGAGGATTACAGGATGTAATCTCGGTAATGAGTGGTAATGGTGAGCGCAGCTGTGGGTCACCGTCCCATTAGCAGCCTTGCGATGCTGATAAGCTAAGCTGGTCCCTGAGTCACAGGCAGCAGCAGCGAGGAGGGCAGCTTATCAGCGGGGCTCTGGGGACTGTGGGCGACTGGGGAGTGACTGGGCATGCGATGAGGGTGTTGTCGCTGCCGAGCGTGCTCTGTACTGGGGTGGTCTCGGCCACCACCCCAATCAGGAGCAGGGAGCCAGCTGGGCCTCTGGGGGACGGGGGTGGCCAGCAGGGTGTCCTGGAGGGGGCGGGGAGACCTCGAAGCTGCTGCCTGTGTCCCCCACTCTGTGTCTCCATTTCCACAACTCTGCCCTGAGAGTCCCGGGCTCAGAAGTGCGGGGTCCTCTGGAAAGAAAGCAGCCCTGGGGCCACACTGGGCCTGAGGGGGTCTAATCAGGGAGGAGAGGACAGCGGGGAGGGCGGGCCCTCAGCCGGCTCATTAGCCGCTGGAGCAGCCCTTTTGTCTGAGCCAGGCTGGCGCTGCTCCTGCCTGCCATGCCTCTGACCTTGGGAAGTTGCCATAGAAACGAAGAAACAAGAGCAGGGCCGGAGAGGCAGTTTGAGTGGGCCTGCCCGCTGCAGTCACTTCCAGCTGGTTAGGTGCCCCGAGTCACGCTGCAAGTGGGGGGCGTGCGTGGCCCCGGTGGGGTGGGTGACCTGGCAGGCCGTTGTGCCCACAGTGGGCCTGGGCTGGGGTCCAGAGCCAGGGTCCTTGCCCCTGGGGAGGGGTGAGGGAGCTTAGGGGCTGCTCTCTGGGTGTGGCGGCCAGCGGTGCCGTGGGAGGAGGGGCTTGTCTGGGGCCACTGAAGGGCCTGGGGCCCAGCCCCTGCCCTGCACGTGTGCTGGTTTCCAGGTGGGGGTGGCTCATGTGGGGTGGCCTTTGATGGCCACGGGGCTCTGTCAGCCCTGGTGCTGTGGGCTGTGGAGTGGGCCTTGAGGGTAGGGTAGGAGGTTGGCAGGTGTGGAGGGGGTGCGGTGAGAAGTTGGGGTTCTGGGACCCTGCGGTCCTGGGGTGCGTCTTGGCCCCCTCAGCATGCCCCTGTCCTCCACTGCCTCTGGGCCTTCTTACCTCTGTGTGGGGAAGCCGAGGATGCCCGCAGCAGGCCAGGGGCAGGGCTGGGACTGGCCCTGCAGGACCCCACCTGGAGCAGGGCCGTGCTGCCGAGTCCTCTCCCAAGGCCCTGGGGACACTGCGGCTGGGCACTGCTGCCCTCCAGTGCCTGGGTGGGGTGGCTCTGCCAGACCTTCCCCAGTCCCGTGCGCCACACCCCACTCAGCTGCCTGCCTTCCCACCCTTCTGCCCGCCTTCCCACCCTTCTGCCCTTCTGGGACCCGGAATCGGGATGTCTTGGCTGAGCTGCATCCCCAGGGCAGGCTGGGGTGGGGAGCAGAGGGGCTTCCTTCCAGCAGCCCCCAGTGGAGCTGTCTTGTCTGCCTGGGTGTCCGGCTGAGCCCAGAGGGGCAGGGCAGGGTGAGCCCCGGAAGCAGCAGCCTGTGTCTGTGCCAGCTCGAGGCCTCCAGGCGAGGTCCCAGCAGGTATGGAGGAGGCCTAGGGTCCTGCGGCCGTGGGTCCGGGGTGGGTGGAGCTGGGTACAGCCGGCTCGGCTGCCAGCCCGTTCCCTGCAGCTGGGAGGCTCTGCCCTTGCAGGGCCCAGCTCACCCCGCCTTGCTGTCTCACCTCGCGGCTCGGAAACCAGAGGTCTGCAGCCCGAGAGGCAGCGCCTGGACCGCAGGTCTGGCCCCCTTGAGGTCCTCGAGGCCCTGGCAGCCGAGGAGCTGGGCGCTGCCGGCTGTCCGGAGTCCATCTCAGGGTCTCAGGGTCTCAGCGTCACGCCCTGGATTCCGTCAGAGGAGGAAGTACTGTGAAGGCAGTGATGGGTGCTGCCCAGTGCTGCGCTGCCAAAGCAGCCCGAGGGCCAGGCGGGCGCTTGGGGAGCGGGTGGTGCCCAGCCGCTCGCTCGGGGCTGCTACAGCCAGGGAGGAGGCCCTCAGTCAGGCCGGACTGGTGTGCGGATGCCTGCCCATAATCAGCCATGCCGGCCCCTGGGCCAGCCGAGCCTCAGAGGGGCCTGCTGCGGGGCCCCAGGATGGCCCGGTGTGGCTGAGGTGTGCGCAGACCCTGGCTCTGGGGGCACAGGGGGCGGAGCTGGCTGTGGTCTCACCTGTGGCCGACCCAGCAGAGCCCCCTCACTGTCCTGGACCTCGCCCTGGTCCCCTGTGCCTCTGGCCAGTCACGGTCCTCCCGACCTCCCTCCGCGTCCCCTCCCCATTAGGGGCATGGAGTGTGGGTGCAAGGGGTGCTGCTCCATGGGGGGCTGCGCCCGGACCCCAGACCTAGCTAGGCCTGGGCAAGGTGTGCCTGCCGCTGCCTTAGGGTGACCGGGAAGGGTGCCCTTTCCTGAAGCCCGGCTCAGGCGTGGCCCCATTTATAGACAGGTGCCTCCTTGGGGAGCCTCCTTGTCCTGCTGTGTGCGCGGGCTCCCGCCTGCTGACGCAGCCTTGCTCCTGGGTCCCAGCCCGGGCAGTGCCAGGTGGACAGGGTGGGGCTGCCCTGCCCATCCTCGCGTCCTGAGGCCGCCTGTAGCTTCTTCCGCAGAGGCTGCCGGGGAAGCCAGGGGGAAGCTGGGGTTCGGTCTGGGAGAGCCCCTGGGCCGACGCTGCTCACACTGCAGCCCACTGCCCCTTCCCTGCCCCGTGGGGGTTCATACCACTTCCGGGGGCCCATCTTCCCTCGACTCCTCTGCTGCGATGGCTGAAGTGCCTGTCTGCATGTGGCTTCCCTGCCCGCGTGTGGGATTTGCAGCCCTCGGCTCAGGCAGCGGGGTGGGGGTGTTGTGTGCTCACGATGGCCAGTGAGCTCTCCGGGGTGCAGACACCTCCATCGCCACCAGGGAGGGAGGGACCTTCCTGGCCTGCGACCTCCACCCCCCACCTGGCCCTTCCCACGACAGGAGCGCCCGCCACGGCTCTGTTAAAGGCTCATCGTAGATTATTTTTATTCTCCTCGATGACACCTCGCAAGAAGGAAGCCGTCCCTGGGGCCTCTTAAAAGACAACTCCTATTTAAGAGAGGAGTTAAGCAAAGTGCGAGGTAGATCTCGCCCCTTCGGTGGGAGGCGGGGTGGAGGCTGGCACAGCCCTGGGGCCCTAGGGGGCTGCAGAGAAGCCCCCCATGGCCGGTCCTTCTGGAGAGGCTCCCGGGGCTAGGGAGGACGAGGCAGGTACCTTGGGGTGTGGGGTTGGAGGGGGGCGGCTGGGCTCTTCTGTTGGAACCAAGTGACAGGCCCAGGGAGAGGGGTGGGCCGTGCCACAGGTGCGTGTTTCACATGGGCGGTGTCCCTGGGTCCCCTCTCGGGAGAGCTTGGGTTCCATGCATCGGGAAGGAGCGTTTTGGGGGCTGGCAGATCCTTGAGAAAGGCTGGGGACCAGCAGAGCAGGTCAGCGTGCAGGAAGGCCCCACACCTGGCGGCTGGATTGTGTGCAGGCCTAGGTGTGTGCAAATGTGCAGGTGAACCCGTGTGGCTGTGTGTGTACGTGCACCTCACGTGTGTGCGCCCACGCGTGTGTGTGGTGGGTGGCATCCCCTCAAGCCTGTGCTGGGAGCTAGGCGTGTTCCCAGCAGAGGTCCCAGGTCTGGGGACAAGGCGGTCCCTGCCCTGATTTGGAGCACTCATAGCGACAGCAGCATTATTAGGGTCCTGTGTGCAGGTGCCGTGCTGAGTGCCTTGTACGTATTCGGCTCATTGGGGCCACACCCGAGGGCCCCTGAGAGTTACATTGCCCCTATGGTAGGGATGGGGAAACTGAGGCACAGGGAGGCTAAATTAGCATGCGCAGGTCCTGCTGCCTGTGAGTGGCTGCTGCGGTCTGGGCGCTTGCTTTGTCTGCCGGCCTCTGTCCCCTGCCTGTCCATGTGCTGGCCAGAGCTGCTGGGCAAGGGCGTGGTGGTGGCCCTGGGGACCCTACTTTGAGAAGTGTGCTTGACTGGGCAGCCCCAGTCCTGGCTGTTTGCTTAGAGCATCTGTGGCATGGCTAGCTGAGTCTGGGGGTGGAACGGCCTGGTGGATGTGTGGGTGTGGCAGGCCGCTGAGCCTCTCTCCTCCCCAGGGCTGCTCAGAAGCTCAGCCTGGCCTCCAAGCGCAAGAAGCAGCACCTGGCGCCCACCCCCACGTCCCGTAGTGCCTCCACCTACCCCACCGACTTCAGCGGCACCCTGCAGCTGTGCCCGCCCCCGGTGCCGCCCTGCCTGCTCAGAGCTGCCTCCAAGGCCAAGGACAACCCAGGTGGCTTCGGAAAGGTAGACTCAGCGCCGAGGCTGGGTGGCCCTGGGAGGGCAGCTGGGGTATCAGAGAAGTGGGGAAGGCAGAGGGGCCTGGTTCATTCTCCAGGACAGTCGGCATGGGTACACATGGGGGGACTGAGGTGTGGGGGAGCTGCGCCAAGGGGCGGGGAGATGGTAGGGAGTGATGTGGGGGCACAGGAAGTATCTGCACCCACTCTGAGTCCTGCATGGCGGGGAACTGGATTGCCCATTAGGCGGGCTCTGGTGTTGGGGAGCGTAGGCAGCCAGGGTGGAGGTTGTGCCCTGGGCTTTCCCTGACCTCTCCCTGGGAGTGGTGGAGTGGGGGCTGCCTGAGCCTGCCCAGCACTGTGCAGTGGGCGTGGGCCCCGTGGGCTCTCAACTGCACAGGTGGTCAGTGTGGGCCATCAGGCCTGGCTCCCGGGGCTGCAGCTCCTAGCGATGGGGCCTGGAGAGGAAGCTGGGGTGTGTGCTGAGGCCCGTGGCCAGCCTAGAGGGCTCTTCCTTCCTCTGGTCGTGGTCAGCACCTGTGGGGCCTTCACGCCCTGGCCCGGGTGGGCTTCCCTCACCCCGCCACCACTCGTGGCCCTGGGCCAGCTTCACAGGGGTCTCTGGATTCTGCGAGAGCCAGAATTGCTGCCCATCCTGCCCAGGGCTGGTGGGAACGTGTTGGGATCTGGAGTAAACTGGCCAGGGGACGGGGCCTTGCAGCACTGTGTCCCTGGCCACCACCCTGCACCCCGGAACACCGACTCGGGGGTTGAGGCCAGCCCACCTGGCTCCTTCCCCGGGTGGGGGATACACTCGTCCCTGTGACTTTCTCAGTAGGCCTGAACTGGCAGTGGCCTGTGGTGGGGACAGGTACTGTGCCAGGGTTGGGTGCAGGCAGCTGGCAGTGAGCCCCATACCTGTCCAGGCCCGGAGTGTGGAGTTTGCCCAGTGAGCTGCCCCACTCTGGAGCCTGCCTGGCTGCGTGGATCTCTGCAGTCGCCTTCTCCCTTGGGCCACCTCTGCCTCTGGGACCTCACGTCGACATTCAAGGACTTCATTCTGTCCCAACTGCCCAGCCTAGGGGCTGGGCCCCAGGTTGGTCCCAGCCGGTCAGTTTCTGACGTCAATGTGCCACTTGCAATGGCTCATCATGCTGTGGCGCTGAAGGAGACATCCCTTTTGGGGGGGCCTGAGCGGTGCCCCTCCCCCTTGCCTGCCTGGGATGCCTTGCGGAGTGGGAAGCCCCCCTTTTTTTTTTTAATGCAAAATGTGTTTTTCCCTCCCTGGCTTTGTGATATGTGCACATTTCGGGGAGAGACTCAATGAGCTTGTCTCCTGGAGGACCCTGTCATTTCCCTGTGGTAATGACAGGTTCTGTGGCAGCAGACAATGGCCCGGCACTGGGACGAGGGCAGCAGGGGGCAGCCTGGTGGCTGCTGCCTGCCTGGTCCCCTCCCTGCCTGGCTGGGGGTCAACCTGGGATTAGAGGCAGTCATCAGTGTTGAGAGCCGAGTCCTGCCTCCTCCGGACCTCTCTTCCCTGCCAGGAATTCTCTCAAATCTCCAGAACCCATTTGGCTCTTGAAGTGGTGGGGAGCTCACGTTGGAGAAAAATTGCTAGAAATTACCCCGAAGTGGACATTTTCATCTGCTTTGCAGCGGTGTCTGGAAATGGAATAGTTTTGTTCATGCCGTCGGGAATAAAAGAATCAATTCTTGCCTGACGGAGCCCAGGTCCTCAGCAGCACAATAGCTGAGTGTCTTCCGCACCTCTCCCTGAGGGTGGAGGTTGGGCCGCCCTCCCAGTCCGGGCGGCCTTTGCATCCAGGCCCCCACACCCCAGGGGAGGGGATGGCCCTTGTGCACCCTACTGGTAAACCAATTTCACCAGCGTCATGTATCTGTCACTTACAATTAAACCCGTGAAAAATATTGGCTCTGAAATGAGTCTTGGGTAATACAATTTATACCGATGTGCGGACCTCAGAGACTCCCATGGAGCCTAGACGGGTTTCCTCCAGCAGAAGGTGGAGCTGGGCTGAGGAGCCTGAACTCGGGGTGCTCCTGAGAATAGCGCCTGCCTGCCACCTGCCGGGCCGCCTGGAGGCCCCCGGTACCCTACATGAGATAAGGGCACCTGCTGTGGGCCCCCTCCCCACTCAGGGCTCATCTGGGGCTGCGCTGTGTGCTCCAGAGCTGCACGTGGAGCCTGCTGTAAGCCCAGGGGACTGTACCTGCCGCTCAGACCCACCTCGGCCAGAGGCAGCGACCTCGGGTACCCCACCCCCACCAGGCCTCCCTGGCCCTCTGAGACCCGTCGCCCTGTGTGGCTTGTCCACTTGCCATCCACAGATGCTCCTGGTCTCCTGGTCCCCCAGGGCCCTGAAGGACTTCGGCTGCTGGGGAGGAGAGTCCTGGAGGAGCCCTCTGGGCTCGTGGGGTGACCCTGTTCTCTCAGCCCACTTTTTGGGACCCAAGCACCCCAGAGCCTGCCGCCCCCGGTTCTCAGCCCGCGTCTGCTCGCCCTCCCGCCCACCCAGCTGGGGCTTCGTGTTCCCTCTGCCCACTGACCTCATAGGGATCCGCTCAGGCTGCATTCCTGTGGTGTCGGTGCCCGCGCTGAGGCCTGCTCCGCTGTCCCAACTCGCGCTGCTCCTCCTGCCCTGTAATTAGTGGCCAGCGGGGCGGGCGTGGTGCTCAGAGCCTGCTCTCCTGCCCCAGGTGAAAGTCATGCTGCGCATCTGGCCAGCACAGGGTGTCCAGCGCTCGGCTGAGTCTGCATCCTTCCTGAAGGTGGACCCCCGGAAGAAGCAGGTGACCCTCTACGATCCAGTCGCCGGGTCCCCGGGTGGTGCAGGCCCCCGGAGAGCAGCCACAGCAGCCATACCCAGGATGTTCGCCTTTGATGCTGTCTTCCCTGCGGACTCGGAGCAGGTACTGGGCCGCGTCTGGGAGCGGGGGTCGAAAGGGCAGAGGGAGCCGGGCACCTGCTGAGGTCCCTACCGGGGTCTCCTTCCTGGGAAGCCTTCTGAGCAGCACTTTTTTGTGCTGGACGCAGGGCCACTGCTCCCAGCCTCGTGCGCCGCACACAGTGTGCCCATGTGTCCCTCGTGCTGCCATGTCCCAGTGTCCATAGCAGCGGCAACTCTGTTGTGGGGGTGTGCATATACGCACTATAGGGTGTGTGAGCGCACTTCCCTTTTGGCGTGTGCACAGGTGTATTATAGGATGTGTGTGCACACAGGTGCGTTGTGGGGTGTGTGCACAGATGCATGATGGGATGTGTGTTCCCATGTGTGTTACGGGGGCGTGCACACGTATCCTGCCACCAAACCCAGCATGTGTCATGTGTTCTGTGTACTGTTCATACATGTTGCGTGCTCTCTATGCACGTGGTCCCCTGCCTGCCCCAGGGGCTGGTGGGCTACAGGTGACAAGGACAGACAGGCCCTGGGCTCACATGGGGGGCAGAGGCGGTGGCTGCAGCCCCCAGCCTGGCCCTGGCCCTACCTGACCCCCGGTCCCTCCACAGGCTGAGGTCTGCTCTGGGACTGTGGCCGACGTGCTCCAGTCTGTGGTTGGTGGGGCTGATGGCTGCATTTTTTCCTTTGGCCACACGAGCCTTGGTGAGCACTCGGGTCACCCCATCCTGCCAGCCCACTGCCACCTGTGCTGCTGCAGTCGCTGGACCCTGACCCTGGGTGGGGAAAGAGCACAGCTGCCCTTGTGGGCACAGGGGTCTTTGCGGAGGGGATGCTGAGGCTGCAGAGAAGGCAGAGGCCTCGCCGAAGACCCTGGGCAGGGTTGGGGTGGCCCCTGCTGGTCTGGCTGGGCTCGAGGGCACGTGTGGCAGCAGGGTGGACCCTCACGTGCCCGGTGGCCTCCAGGCAAGTCGTACACCATGATCGGGAAGGACAGCTCACCCCAGAGCCTGGGCGTGGTGCCCTGCGCCATCTCCTGGCTCTTCCGCCTGGCGGAGGAGCGCAGGGAGAGGACGGGCACCCGCTTCTCCATCCGCGTCTCAGCAGTGGAGGTGTGTAGCCGGGACCAGAGCCTGCGGGACCTGCTGGCCGATGTGGCCTCCAGCGGCCTCCAGGACACCCAGCCTCCGGGCGTGTACCTGCGGGAGGACCCGGCGTGTGGGGCACAGGTATACCAGGGCCACTGTCCTTCTTGGGCCAAAGGGTGGGTGGGTGGGGGCTGCACTGGGCCCCAAGCCCCTAAAGCACAATCTTCTCTGCCTCCTGCAGCTGCAGAACCAAAGCGAGCTGCGGGCACCCACGGCGGAGAGGGCGGCTTTCTACCTGGATGCGGCACTGGCCGCCCGTGGTGCCCAGGCCAGCGGGGAAGACAGGGGCCACAGCTCCCACCTTCTCTTCACACTGCACGTGTACCAGTACCGCGTGGAGAAGTGTGGCCGGGCCGGAAGTAAGTGCCGCCTGCTGCCCACTGGGCGCCCTGGAGGCGGCTCCCTGGCCACACTGTTGCCACGGCCTTGCTTTCCAGTGTCTGGAGGCCGGAGCCGCCTGCACCTCATTGACCTGGGCAGCTGTGAGGTGGCGCCTGGCAGTGGTGAGGAGGCCACCGGGGGATCCCTGTGTCTGTCCCTGTCAGCCCTGGGCAGTGTCATCCTGGCTCTGGTCAATGGTGCCAAACACGTGCCCTACAGGTGAGTATGGGCACCTGGGCAGGTGGTGCCAGGCAGGACTGGGGCTCCGGGGTAGCCAGTCTCCCGGCCAGAAGCACCCGCCTCGCCCAGCTCCCACCCTGACAGTGCTGGCCCTTGGTCCCCAGGGATCACAGGCTCACCATGCTGCTCCAGGAGTCCCTGGCCACCACCAGCTGCCGCACCACCATGATCGCCCATGTGTCAGATGCAGCAGCCCACCACGCCGAGACACTCAGCACCGTGCAGCTGGCTGCCCGTGTCCACCGCCTGCGCAGGAGGAAGGCCAAGGTGGGCCTGTGCCGCGGTCCCGAGCCACGTTCCCCGGGCTGTGGTGGCACCTGGAGGTACCAGGAGGGAGCAGGGAGCCACACGTGGGTTCCCAGTCAGCACAGTCAGAGCTGCCCGCTGTGGGCTTTGCGGTTCCCTGGACCCACAGCAGACCCCAGGGCAGTGGGACGTTGGCACCACCCTGGCAGGGGCTTCCCAGGCACACTTCCCAGGCCCTGAGGGCGGACTTCGGGGCCTTCTTCAGCCAGACTGCCTGAGCCTGGGTCCGGGGTCTGCTCAGTGCGGGCAGGGTTCTTGCAGTTCCCAGCACTGAGCCAGCCACACCACGTGGCCCCTGCCACTGTGATGCTACAGGTTGTGGTGGGAGGTGCTGTTGGAGTGGGGGCCAAGCTGGCTGGAGGTGGGGTGCACTCACAGGGTTCCATGCTGCCGCCCCCAGCACGCGTCCAGCTCCTCAGGTGGGGAGAGCTCCTGTGAGGAGGGCCGGGCCCGCCGCGCCCCCCTCCTGCGGCCCTTCCACTCACGAGCAGTGGCCCTGGACCCCGACCGCCCACTGCCCGGCCTGCCTGGCGACCCCGACTACTCCTCCAGCAGCGAGCAGTCCTGTGACACGGTCATCTACGTGGGGCCAGGTGGGACGGCGCTGTCAGACCGCGAGCTCACGGACAACGAGGGCCCTCCAGACTTCGTGCCCATCATCCCCTCCCTGAGCCGCCGCCCGCCCCCCGCCGGCCCCCGGGATGCTGACCACTTCCGCTGCAGCACGTTCGCGGAGCTGCAGGAGCGGCTGGAGTGCATTGATGGCAATGAGGGCCCCCCTGCGTCCCTGGGCGGCAGCGACAGAGCCCAGGCCTGCCCGGCCCGAGGAGGCAGGAAGCCTTCGCCGCCTGAGGCCGCGTCCCCCAGGAAGGGCATGGGCACCCCGTTGGCAACCAGCACTCCTCGAGGCAGCCCTGGCCCAGACACCCACCAGGGCGACCCCGAACCTGCCAGGGGTGGTGCCCAGGGTGACCAGCAAGAGGATGGCAGCTCCCAGTGTGAGCCACTGGCCCTGGACAAGGCTGTGGGGGCTGAAGGCCGGAGGCCGCTGCCCAGCCTGGCCCCTCTACCACCCAGGCAGTCAGAAGCCCTGGGAGCTCCGGCGGAACTCAGGGGAGGGGGCACCGAAGGAGCAGTGCGGACGCCCCCCGTGGGCATGAGCAGGCAGGGGCATTTCCCACTGGCCCCGGACTCAGGCTGCCCCTGCCCGTCCATGCGGGGCCATCATCTGGAGCGGGGCCTGCTGACCACCACAGTGACCCTGCAGCAGCCCGTGGAGCTGAATGGTGAGGACGAGCTGGTGTTCACAGTAGTGGAGGAGCTGCCCCTAGGGGGACTGGCAGGCGCAGCGCGGCCCTCAAGCCTGACCAGCTTCGGCAGTGACTGCTCCCTGCAGGCCCTGGCCTCGGGCTCTCGGCCTGTCAGCATCATCAGCAGCATCAATGACGAGTTTGACGCCTATACCTCTCCGGCCCCTGAGGGCCCTGGGGAGCCGTTGGAGGGAGCATCCTGGCCAGGAGGCAGCCCCGGCTCCTCCGTTGGCTCCTGGCTCAACGAGGTTGGCGTCTGCAGAGCCGCCAGCCGCAGCCCCACGCCACAGCCTCCCTTTAGCCCCGATGCGCCAGCGGGACCTGGGCCTCCAGAGCCCTCTGTCTGGGGCAGCTCCTTGGAAGGTGTCAGGTCTGCTGAACAGGGTGGGCCTGATGGCTCTGGCCCAGCCCAGAGTCTGTGCACGGGGGAAGTGGCTGGCGTGGGCCTGTCGGGAGCTGGCCGGGAGTCCTGGGCTAGGTCCTTCCAGGGCACTGCCACAGCCCAGACCATCCACTCCAGCCTTCCCCGGAAGCCCAGGACCACCTCTGCGGCCAGTCGTGTGGCCTGCGCCCGCCCTAGCCAGAGCCCACCCAGCCCCCTAAGCCTATTTGAGGACCCGTGGCTGCTGCGTGCAGATGACTGTGATGCCCCTAGCCCGACCCCAGGATCCCCCTGGCTCCCTGAGGCGCAGGCAGGGCCAGCTTATGCCCAGAGGGTGGTGGATGGCTGTGTGGTGGTGGCCAGGGCAGCCCGCAGGCCGGAGGCCGTGGCTTGGATCCCGCCCCTGCGGCGGGGAGCCACCACACTGGGGGTGACTACACCTGGCATGTCCTGTGGGGACACTGTGGCCGGGGCAGCTGCCTGCTCCACCAGCCTGAAGGGCTCTCCTGGCAGCAGGAAGGGCATGTCTCCCAAGGGCGGCTTCTTCCCGAGGTCTGGGGGTGCAACGCCCCCCGCCCCTCCTGTGCGCAAGTCCAGCCTGGAGCAAAGCAGCCCGGCCCAGGCCCCCATCCTGGCCCCAGGCCTCACCCGGACAGGGGCTGCTGCCACCTTTCATGGGGAGGAGGAGGCCCGGGCCAGTGGGCGGGCTGACCATGCCATGCCTAAGGCCACGTCCAGTCTCAGGGCCCGGGCAGGCAGGATGGAGGTGGCCCACCGTCCTGCTGGCCACGTGTCCCTGGAGCGGTGCGAGGGCCTGGCACACAGCAGCAGGGCCCGGGAAGCCCCCGGGCGGCCGCCCCGGGCTGTGCCCAGGCTGGGTGTAGCACCCGCTAGCCCCATGCCTGGATCGTCCCCTGCCTGCCGGGGCAGCCCAGCCAAGTGCACAGGAACCCCCAAGCCCCCAGCTGGTGCAGCCAAGAGCCGCAGCCCCATGGCCAGTAGCTCTCGGGCTCTGGGTGGGTCAGTGAAGCCGCTGGCCGCGGTGGCTGGCAGGCCCCCCGGTGGCCCTGGGCCAGGACCCCGAGTGGCCCCACGGGCTGCTCCTGGCGCTGGGGCCAAGGCTGGCCGGGGCACCGTCATGGGCACCAAGCAGGCGCTTCGGGCTGCTCACAGCCGCGTGCACCAGCTGGCAGTCAGCGGGGCCCCTGGCAGAGGCGGCCCCTCGTGGGGCTCCGTGGACTCAGACAGCGGCAATGGCAGTGGCGTGAATGTGGCGGAGGAGCAGCCACCTGCGGGCTCCGCCCTGCCGTCCCCCTACAGCAAGGTGACTGCGCCCAGGCGGCCCCAGCGCTATAGCAGTGGGCACGGCAGCGACAACAGCAGCGTGCTGAGCGGGGAGCTCCCGCCCGCCATGGGCCGCACTGCCCTCTTCTACCACAGCGGCGGCAGCAGCGGCTATGAGAGCATGATGCGGGACAGCGAGGCCACGGGCAGCGCGTCCTCGGCCCCCGACTCCACGAGCGAGAGCGGGGCTGCCTCCCCGGGCGCCCGCTCCCGCAGTCTCAAGTCCCCTAAGAAGAGGGCCACAGGTGGGTGCCACAGCCCGCTAGGTGGTAGATGCCTGGCAGATAGGTGCTGCCACCCCGGGCTGCTGCCCCCCTCTCCTGCAGCCCCTCCAACGTGGCACGGGATGCCGCGGTGGCCTCAGCACTGTCTTCACAGATGCCGGGTGTGGATGGCCCTCCAGCTTATAAGCCCACGAGAGAGGCATGCTCCTTGCAGGTTCCAGATGCGAGTATCCCTTGACCTCACAGATGTGCCTGGGGCTTCACTGTGTGCACAGCCCTCTACAGTGTACACTCATGCATAGCACTGCCCGTCTCTGACCCCCTGGCTACCCCAGGGCTGGTCCTCATCCTGGTCAGGGCAGCCTCACGCGGGGAACAGCTGGAGTCCTGGGGAGCCAGGCGAAGGCTGGTGTGAGCTGGGTCCTCTCACCCCTGAGTGTCCCGGCTGCCCGGAAATCAATGCCAGGGCTGCTCTGGGGAGACAGCAGCCTGGCCTCTCCCGGTCCTGGGGCCGTGGGGGCCGGGGCCGGGTATGAATGAGCTGGGTGGCATTTGGTGCTGCAGGGCTTTGTCCGTAGGGGTGGCTGGGTGGGACTTCAGGGGGCCCAGGGGGCCCAGCCTCTGCTCACCATGCGTGGTCCTCTATTCCAGGTCTGCAGCGGCGGCGGCTGATCCCAGCCCCGATGCCTGAGACCGCTGCCCTGGGCCGCAAGCCCACCCTGCCTGGGCAGTGGATAGACCTGCCCCCGCCGCTGGCCGGCTCTCTGAAGGAGCCCTTCGAGATCAAGGTGTATGAGATTGACGATGTGGCGCGTCTGCAGCGTCACCGCCTGCCCCCGCGGGAGGACCTGGCCCAGGTTGGGGCTAGGGGCTGGAGGCTGAGAGCCTGGGGTGGCAGAGTGGGCCCCCGGGCGCATGACCAGGCACTCCTGACCACCCTCTCCTCTTCTCCACAGCCCTCCCAGGAATTGAGGAAGGTAGGGTCCCGCCCTGTCCCGCCCCGAGCCAGCAGTGCCCCTGATGTCCCCCTTGGGCAGATGTGGTGGGAGGGGTCTGGTGGCCACCTGTGCCCGTGCTGGCGGGTGGAGGGAGGCCTGGGTGCTGGGTGTTCCCAGGGACAGAGCCCTGGTCTCCACACCTGAGCCCTGCCTGTCCCTCTGCCAGGGTCTGGTGTGTGTCAGCTCCAAGCTGCGGCTGGCCGAGCGCAGGCAGCAGCGGCTGCAGGAGGTCCAGGCCAAGCGAGACCACCTTTGTGAGGAGCTGGCCGAGACCCAGGGCCGGCTGATGGTGGAGCCCGGCCGCTGGCTGGAGCAGTGTGAGTGCCCCTGCCCTCTGCTCCCAGCCCCAGGTCCTGCTCCCTCATCTGCTGTATCCCCTGCCCTGCCACCTGCTCCTGTCTCTGCCTTCCAGCTGCTGTCATGCAAGAGGCAGTGGGCAGGAGGTCCCCCAGGGTGGGTGCCTTTCCTGGGACTTTGGGGAGCCTGGCTGCTGCCTGGGCCCTGTCCTGACCCTGTCCCGTCCCTCCCCAGTTGAGGTGGACCCGGAGCTGGAGCCCGAGTCGGCCGAGTACCTGGTGGCTCTGGAGCGTGCCACAGCCGCCCTGGAGCAGTGCGTGAACCTGTGCAAGGCCCATGTCATGATGGTCACCTGCTTTGACATCAGCGTCACCACCACCACCGCTGTGCCAGGGCCACAGGAGGTGGACGTCTGAGGCCGGGTGCTGAACAGGGGAGGGGATGTGCAGGGGCTGCGAGGACTGAATGTGGGATGGAGCGAGGATGTGGTGGGGCTGAGGGCGAGGACGGGGGTCTCAGAGAGGAGATGCAGCGTGGGAAGCGGAGGGCCGGCTGGCCAAGGATGGAGCCAGCAAGCGCGGGAACTGGAAGATGATCGCCACCTGGACAGCCACGCAAGTGCCTTTAACCTCGAGTTGGACTCTTCTCCTTTTTGCATTTGGTGCTACGGACTCAAGACACCAGCAGACGTGTGCTGGGCCCGGCTCGGCGGCTGTGCCCAGCTGGCTGTGTCCGCTTCGCCTTCCCCACAGTCAGCAGTCTGTGGCGGGACGGACCTGGGGTCCCGGCCCTTTGTCAGGATCAGGTTTCTTCTCCTTTGCAGTGGCTTCTCTGGGCAGAGCAGGCGCTGGCGGTGGGGTCATTGAGCGGGACGCTGTCCTTCTCTGAGGACGTGCTCCGTCCCGAGGACGCCGAGGGCCTGGGCGAAGGGCGGGCCGCGTGCACACGATGCCTTCTTCCACGGCAGGAATTCTTACCAAAACCGCAAGCAAAAAAATCCACAGCGAAACCAACCACCTATGCCAGAGACGGGGTTAGGGTTTTCTAAACGTCTGTTAGGTTCCTATTTTTATATCATTTTGCCTATGAACATGGAGTTTGCAGTGGGAGTTTGAAGACAAATGATCTATGTTTTTATGATTTTCTACGGAAGGGGTTTGGGGCTGGGCTCTTTGTGGGGGCGCCCTGCACAGGGTGGGTAACCCTGGGAAGTGCTCGTCCCCAAATGCAGATAAGGACGGGCTGCACCACAGGCCCGTGTTTTCTGGTGTTGCGTGTTTTCTGGGGCCTTTGTACAAACGTGTAGATAACATCTTGCTACAGTTTTTATTTGTGAATAAAAGAGTTGATCACATGGCTCCTGAGTTCCGGGGTGCCCCTAGGCCCTCGCCCAGGACTGGTGCCCTTGGTGCCCTCCCTCCGGGGGTCCCTGGGGCTGGGCAGGACAGCTGGGCTGGGCTGCATCTGAGGGACGCAAAGGCAAGGGCGCCCCACAGGGGCCACTGTGCAGGTGAGGGGCTCCAGGTTTCTCTCCAATCCTCATACCCTTTTCTGGGTGCTGCTAGGGTTTTGGGGTCCCAGGCTGGGGTGGTGTCCGCCGGCTCCCTTTCTCAGGGTGTGACATCTGGGGAGACGGAGGTGGGTGACGGGACCCCTGGGGAGGGCTGTGGTCTCTTCCTTTGTTCCCTGGCCACCTAGCTGGGAGACGGCCGTACCCTCTGGCACATCGGGGCCTAGGGCTGCAGACTGGCAGATGCCCTGCCCATGGGGCCAGCTCTTAAGGGGCCCGGTTCTCAGTCCGGGCCCCAGTGCTCATGGGACCCGCGGCAGGCACACAGGGGCTGAGTCCCCGCTGCCTAGATGCTCAGTGAGCCCCGTGGAATCAATTCTTGTCCCCCACGCCTGTTTCTTTGTCACCGCCCTCCCCAGCCTCTGCCTCGGGCCTGGCCAGAGCAGCCCCATGCTGCACCCCGTTTCCCTGGCCCAGTGCATGTGTCCTACTCACCCCGGCCCCTCCTGGGAGCTGAGTAGGCAGCTCCGTGTTTGGGACCCCTCCAGGGCCGGCTCAGCGGGGCATCCTTCCCAGGCTCTAGGCGGTACGTGTGCGCCCCACCCCCGCTACACCTTGTGTGGTCTCTGTCTCCCGCGGAGGCTGGGAAGGGGAAGGGGGCTCTGAGTCATTGGTTGTCACCCCCAGTGGCACAGAGGGCCCCATGGGCCTGGGGGCGCTGGCCGAAGAATGAATGCACGATGGATAGGTGGCTGTGTCGCCTTGCAAATCCTGTCCTGGATGCCTCAGATGGGGCAGGATGGGGGTCTGGGAGTCAGGACACAGGATGTCCAGGCCACGGGCATGCCCTCCAGCCTTGGGTGGGGGTCATGGGGCAGCTGGGGAGGTGGGGTCTAAGTCCCCCACCTCCAGAGACTTGGCTCCAGCAGGGCCCAGACTTGTGGGAAGGGTGAGATTGTTCTTAGCCAGCCAAGAACCACCCAAGCTGCTGTCTGCTGGAAGACTCCCCGGGGGGTGGCAGGGGGTGGCAGAGCTCAGGGCGGACAGGAGGTTCTCAGGAGGGACTGAGAAGCCGGCCTGGCATGTGGGCCTGCACACGGTGCGTGCGGGGCAGACCCTGGCCTGCCAGAGGTGCTGCTCTTGGGACCTGAACAGCTGGCCCGCGGAGATCTCAGGTTCTGAGCTCACACTGGCAGCAGGTCCGGCACTGTGTCCCCCGTGCGGTGTAGGGGGCAGTTCTCTTCCTTCTGCAAGGAGCCCTTCAGGTCCCTCCCTGTCCTGGGTCACCATCCCTCTGCCCTTGACCCTCACTGCTGTCCTGATGGGGCCTCTATGGTGCGAGCTTGGGGTGCCTGGCCTTGGGGTCCAGCTGGGTGGATCCTGATTCCCACAGCCTGGCGCCCCGGGACGGGTGGTGTCTGCTCTTCTGGACAAGGAATCTTCTGCCCCAGGCCTAGCCTGGCAGCCTTGGGTGTCCTTTCATCTGGTACATCAAAGCGCTCAGCCCTGTCATTACAGGCTGGGAACCAGCCCGAGTGCCAGAATACCCATTTTATGGATGGGAAAGCCGCAGCTGCCCAGGACCCAGCTCTTTGAATGAAGCCAGAGCCGGGGTGGGCCCTGTAATGCAGCTGCACGAGGTCTGTTTGCATCCTGTTTGTCAAACACTTGGGGAAACTGAGGCCCAGAGAGTGCAGGGGGTGCTCGAGCCCCCATTCCTGTGTGCTTACCAGAGACATTGGGGGCCTGCACGTGGGAGGGCCCCTGGGGACGCCAAGACCAGGAGGGTCTGAGGTAGAAGTGAGGGCCTTGGGGAGGGCAGGGGCCTGGCCCAGGACCCTGTGTCAGGGAGGCTGCAGGGACACGGCATGAGCAGCACTCTGGCAGCTCTCACAGGCTCGGAGGCAACCTGGCACTGGGCCACCTGCCCCCTCGGGCGAGGTGCCCACCTGACTCACCACGCCAGCATGTCCAGGCCTGCTCTGCCGCCTGGGCCACTCCAGCTGGCCCTGGAGTCATTCGGGGAGAAGGGGCTCCTGGGGCACAGGGGGAGGGGCTGCTGAACCCCCTGCAGGGCTCTGGAGCTGCCTGCCACCCCGGCTGGGAGAGAGCATTTGGCTCCCGGGCCCTGCCGTCCTGCTGGCCCTGAGGCCACTGTCCCAGAGGGCAAGGGGGCTGCTCTTCAGCCAGGACCAGCCTCAGCAGGCAGCAAGAGCTGGGGCCAGTGGGGCTTTGGGGGCCACGGGAGCAGCAAGCGCTTGGGCCTTGAGGGCCCTGCTGCAGCAGGAGTGGTGGCTGGGGCAGCAGCAAGGGCTGCTGTGGTGACCGTGATGGTGGGCAGGGCATGGTGGTGACGGCCAGGCTGGCATGGTGGCACTGGAGGTCCTGGGCCTGGAGACAGCGCACTGCGCCCTGCAGCCTGGCTCCCAGCACAGGTCTGTTCCCTTCTGCCCGCGGCTGAGCCGGGTTCCCAGGGAGGGTCACAGACCAAGAGCCAAGGCTGCTGCCCCGGATGCCTTCCTGGAGCCTGGGGTGGGCAGCCTTACGTCCTCTCTGCCAGTGTCACCGTCTCCTGGGGCTTCCCTGTCCCCAGCCTGGCTGCCTCTGGTGCACAGAGCTCTGGGCTCCCTGGAGTTGCCCTGGCCTCCCTGGCCCGTGTCCCTGGTGGTCACTGCCCGCCCCCGCCCATCTGGGAGGTACAAGGTGGGGTACAGACCCTGCTGGGTGCTCCTCTCCTGGGACCCGAGTGTCTGCCCGGGGTGCGATCCACTCCAGCAAACAGGAAGCTGGAGGGAGACGTCGCCCTTCTGACCTTTTCCACACAGGAAGCCTGGAGGCTGGGAGGGGGGGAGGTGTCCCCAGCAGCCAAGGAGCAACTTCCTGTGGGCAGGGCCTCCAGGGTGGACTCAGAAGTGGGGGGCCAGGAGAGGCCCAGTCAGAACCCCACAGTGTAGGTCCAGGCACCCCAAGGCCTGTGTCTGGGGCCTGTCTCCCTCAGGAGCACAGGCAGCAGTCATGGGATCTCGGCAGGGAGCAGGGAGGCCGGGCACAGGGGTGATCTGGGGGCATCTGTGGTCCTGGGGCCTCAGGAGGGGCGGGCAGGGCAGGGACTGGGTCCTTCCTGTGACTCCCCATCCTAGCCCACCTGCAGCCAGGAAGCCAGAGGGTCCCCCATCCCGGTGCCCATCTAAGAGTGGACCTGTACTCCAGCCACGTTACACTTGGCCTTTTGCTAGACTGTGTGTATTTCAGTCATCTTTTAAAAAACCGACTTTATAGCAAGGGAGTGGCTTGTGACTCTTCCTAGAGTGTGTGAGGGAGGCCTCGGGTTCCATCCTCGGCACTGCAAAACCCAAACCAAAACAAAACAGCTGAAGGGAGCCCTAGTGCCCACTGCCTCAGTTTCCCCTCCAATCTGTTTGGCCCAGGAGCCCTCCCAGGATGCCACAGGAGGAATGGGGGCGCAGTTCACCTCCAGCAGGGTGGAGCAGTGGCCTATGTGGCTTGGAATTTGTCTCCTCCCACTGCTGACTGTTCAGTCCTTGCTCGAGCCAGTGTAAGCAGACAGAGGCGGGTTGGAATTCTGCTCCCGGCTCTCTCCAGCCACTCGTGGTTTTTAACTGAACTTCTCCGCCTCTGGGCCCTGGTGCCCTAGAAGTTTGTCTGCTTTGCTTCTCTGGCCCCCGCCTGCCTCTCCGGGGTGAGCAGCGCTGTCTGGTCCCCACACGGTGCTCAGCAGGTTGCCCTTGACGTCCGGAGCCCGCAGGCCTGGCCGTCTTGGCTGGGTCTCCACCCCCTGAAGCATGGTCCTGAGGGTCCTGAGCTGAGTCACCCGGGGCCCAATGTGTCAGAGCAGGCAACATAGAACTTCCTTGCCCCTCTCGTCTGGGCTTTGGGGTGGAGGGAGCTCCTGGGAGTGGGGACCCTTCCTCCGTGGTCCCTGGGCCCAACCGACCCTGTGCCAGAGACCTTGCCCTGCCCGCAGCTGGGCTGGTGCCTTCCCTGACAGCTGGCCAGTGATGCCTGGCCCAGTGGACCCAGTGGCCCAGAGGGGGGCTCGAAGTGGGCAGGGCAATGGCAGAGTAATTGCTGGTGTGGCTGTGTCCTCACTAGCCCCGGGGCTGGAGAGGGAGTGGTGACTCCCTGAGGACCCACAGGGCGGCACCAGGTGAGGTCACCCCAGAGCTGCCTTTCACGCTGTGTCACCATCACCATGGGAGAGCGAGGTCAGACAGGACGGGTGCCTGGGCACCAGGCCTTCTGTAGACCAGGCCGGGCCCCACTTCCCACTTGGGGAAACCACCCCTCTGGGAGAAAGCCCACTGCCCACAGAGGACCCTCGTCAGGGACCCTGCATAGCTGGGCTGGCAGGGACCACGGATTCTCGGGGACACCAGGTGTTGGGCTTGGGACGCCCACTGCATCTACAGGTCCTCCCCACCTCTGCCTTGATTTCCCTTCTTGTGGAAGAAGCAGCTGCCTGCCTGTGCCTCGTCATCCCTGCCACTAGATGTGGGGCCCTGTGGTCCGGAATAAATCTCTCCCTTCCTCCAGCACAGTGAGGACAGGCTGTATTTCTCACAGCCTCAGTGGCTGTCCTGGGGAGCCGGTCCGCCTGGCAGGGGGTGAAATCCCACGCTCGCGCTGATTTGTGGGCCTGGCTGTGCAGCTCCCGCTCCTGGCATCTTTACGAGCAGAGGAGCCTGGGCTGGGAGCGGGACAGGCTGGTGTGATCTATGGCCCTGGCTACCCCTGCATGCTGCCCACAGTTCTTGCCTGTGTCCTGGGCCAGGCCTGGGTCAGCTCTGATCTGGGCTCAGGCTGAGGACCCAAAGGTGCTGGCCCCATGCCGCTGCTCTGGGAGCCTAGACTTGGGTTCAGGGAGGAATTTTCTCAGGGCACAGCTGTCCAGGGGGGCTGGCTCTGGGCCAGGCTGAGCTGAGGGGGGCTTAGGTCCTGGGTGAGTACATTCGGCTTCCTGGGGTGCAGGAGGATGACCCCAGGTGCTGGCCTGGAGGGGGTGATGGCTTGGCTAGACCACCGAGGTCAGCCCTGCAAGCCCTGCGTCCTCTTCTGGTTCCAGTCCCAGCTGCATGTCCTGCTGCGGCTGGGACTTCACGTTACAGGCCTCAGTTTGTCCACCTGTACAACTGGGCAAAGGAGGCCGTGGGGAGGATGCTGAGAGGCCTGTGTGGGGATCCTTGGGTTGCGCCAGGGCAGCTCTGTGGTCCTAACCGGGCCTCCTCTTCCCTGCCTGAAAGTGGGTGCCCCGGGGTGGCCTTGGGTCACGCCAGCCCAGGGAAACTCGCTGCTTCCTTCCTGGGCTTGAGGCCGACTCACAGGTTTCCCCAGAAGTGGGCTCGAGTTGAATGGAGAGCTGTGACAGGGACTCCCGGGAGGGAGGGCACTTGACCCCGGCAGAGGCTGGTGGGTCCTGGGAGGGCCACCTGTGGGCCCAGTCTCCCCCACGGTGCCAGGGGTCCCGTCAGCCCCTCGCCTCCGACACCGGGCCACCTCCCTTTCTCGGTCCTTCAGATGGACATTGGCTCGGCTTTCTCTTTCCTGGCTAGGCCTGTGCCTTTCCTCAGGCGGGACCCAGGCTCGGCCAGTGCACTCACCTGCTGAGCCTGTCAGATGAGGCTGGGTCCCAGGTACTCCTCGCTCCACAGAGCCAAATGTGTGGTCGGGGCCTCCACCCTGCTGTGTGACGTCGAGGAACAGTGTGGCCTCTCTGGCGAGGAGGAGGACGGGACGGTCCAGACAGTGGAGCACCATCTGGGGGCCGCTGGGCTCTGCGCTGATCTGACCCGGGGAGGAAGCAGGAAGTCTGAGGATCCGCCCCCGGGGCCGGGTAGATGCGGCTCAGACACCAGGGGAAGGTGGTCTCACTGCAAGGGGTGGTCTGGGGCTGACTGGGGTTGGACCACACTGCCCAGGGCTGCCCGTGTCTGCCTCCAGGCCTGGGACCTTATCCAGGGTCTCAGCGACATGGACAGCTGAGCAGTGAGCCACGGGGCCCAGACTCGCCGGCCTGTCCCGGTTCAGTCCCTACCACTGTGTGGCCCAAGCCCCCTGCTGAACCTCGCTGTGCCTCTAGTGTGTCTCTGAAAACGGGACACGCGTTGGTGTCAGTCGGGCTCACGGTACCCAGCACACAGGAACCGGGCTGCTGCTTGCCCCCTCTGAGCTCACTCCCCGTGTGGGAGTGGAGAAAGAGTCCTAGTGTGCATGGGGCAGGGCACGGAATGCGCTGTCTGTCCTCTCTGTGGCCGGTGGTGCCACTGGCGTGGGTTCTTACCAGGGCCTCCCAAGAGCTGGCCCAGGTGGTATCCATGCCACCTGCTTCACAGTCTGGGGAGGGCACACAGGCTGGGCTGCCCAGAGCAGCGAGGGAGGATGGAGGCCATCTAAAATGAGTCTGGCCGGGGTCTGCCCGGTCTGGTAGGCTGAGCTGGGTGGGCAGTGCCCCCTGGGGTCATGGTGACCCAAGGCCTCAGGTGAGTGAGAGCTGGGCTCTGCCCAAGGGGTGGAAATGGAGACGCCCTCCTGGGCCCTACCATGCTCTGGTGCCCGATCAGGCCCCGAGGCCCAGCCCGCAGCCTGGCACTTTTGCCCACCTCAGCCTGGAGCTGGCCCAGCAGAGCCGAGGGATGGCGGCCAGAGGCTGTCGGGAGAGGGACATGGCTGGGGCAGGCCCCGTGATACCCCTCGGGCCAGCTGGCACCTCCCGCTCCCGAGCTCTTGCTGCAGCTGGGTGAGAGGCTCCAGGCTGTGAGCGCCCAGGCGGCATCTCAGCTCTGGTGCCAACACATCGGGCGAGAATGCAGAGCTGCTGCGTAGTCAGACTTGCAAATGAGCCTGGAGTGAGCCTCGCGCGAGACCTCGGAGATGTCGCCCAGGGAGCCTGTGGTGACACCGAGGCCTGTGGGGCCTTCCCTTTCCCTTGCCATCTGGTCCCCCTTTCTCCTTGCCCCTTCCTGGCTGCTCATCAGCACCGGCTGCTTCGTTGGCGGCCCCAGATCCCTCTTCCCACCCTCTGTCCCTGCAGCTTTCCCTCCCCGCTAGACACGCAGCCCCCAGACACCTCTCCCAAGCTGCAGGCCAGCGAGTCCATCTGCCCCTCTGTCCTCCAGACTCTGAGTCCCGGCACCCTTGGGCCTTCTCCTGTCACCCTGCCCGGGGGCTGCTCCCTCCTCTTCCCGGAACCTGGTGTGAGCTTCAGCTCCCCCATCCTTGACCCTCCACCCCAGCCCCACTGCCTCGGGAGGTCGGGACCCTGGGGCTCTCTGGGCCAGTCTAGGAGAGACCTGGTGCCCAGGGGAGTGGGGGGCAGGAAGTGTCTCCCAGTGGACCCTTGGGCCAAAGGGTTCCCTTTGATTGAGTTCAGGGTTTCCTTTCCTGAGAAACCAGCCAGCCTGGCCTGCATCTGCTTGCTTTGGGCCTCAGTAGTCTGCTTGCTTGGAGCTGCCTCTGGGGGCACACCAGCCTACAGTCCCAGGCAGGTGGTGGCCCACTCTGATCTACGTCCCTGACAGATGCACAGAGGGTCTTTTCTTTTAAGGAAACAAACATTTACACAGGATTCTGCTCAGCCTTGGGAGGTCTCTGGAAGGACATGGGCATTCATCATGAAAGGGGTAAGTGCTCAGGGTAGGTGGAGGCCAGCAGGCAGGAAGTGTTTCTGCAGAGATACAAGATGTGGCTTCAGTCCCAGGGACACCAGAGCTTGGGAAGAGGCTGTGCTGCCTGGAGCAGATAGCTGTCTGCTGCCACCCTGGCTGGGTGCCTGCAGATCCTGAGCAGAGGGCTGGGCTAGGACCTTGGCCCCATCCTGGCTGGGAGAAAGCCTTGCTTCTTGGAGGATAAGGTGGGCAGCATGTGAGATGCCCTGAGTGCTGGACATGTGGGCAGCTCGACGGAGGAGGCTGGGACCTCTTGGTTCTGGGATTCCTCAGCCTTTGGCTCTAAACAGGTGCTGGTATCAGCACAGGGCTGGGGGAACTTCTGTCCCCCCTTCTTGCCTCTCCCAAGCCATGAAGCCTGGGAAGGGGTAGGTGGGGACAGTGCCAGTCATGGATCAGGAGAAAGAAACCTGGGGATTCAGTGTGGCTGCAGTGGCTCTGGTGAGCAGTCTGGTCAGGCATGAAGCCCAGGACTGCAGGAGGCCAGCACCTTTCAGGACCTGCTTAGTCTGAGATGCTTCAGATGGTTGAGGTAGTGTCTTCTGAACAGTGCTGGAAGGAAGCTTTGAGCTGACAAGGAATCCTCTCATTCATCCACTCACCCATTCATCCACCCACCAAACCTTTCCCTCACCCATCCACTCATCCTTCCATACACCCACCCATCCACTCGTCATTCCATCCATCCATCCATCCATCCATCCATCCATCTGTCCATTTGCCGATCCATCCATCTGAAGTAGGAAACAGTGAGGACCCCAGCACAGATAACTCTTTAACACGAACATAGGAGCAAAAGAGGCTTTTAATGATGCTGGCGGCTCAGTGAGTGACTCCTGTCAGTCCCGAGAGCCCTGAATAGAAGCTTGCACTTCCTTATCTACCTCTTTACATGTAGGAGGCTTAACTCCATCGGCGTTTCCTGGGAGTACAGCAAGCAGGATTTACACAAGCAGAGCGGTGGAGAGGGGAGCGCAGAGTTCTGGAGGACTTTCTGAGTCCATTATGCTCCTTGGGTGACAGATTACAGAAGCTGTCAAGGCTGCCCGGTGCTTTCTACAAGAGCACGGTTACCCGGTTAGCCCACAGCTGCCTAGTAACACAGTTAACCCTAGCTGCCCTGTTCCCTCTGGAAGGGTGGGCTCCTCTCTCTGCCCATCCATCCACCCATCTACTCATCCTCCCCATGACCAGCAGGTGTGAAAGTAGAGACTATACTGGATGCTGACTCCTTATGCCTGGCAGGATGAAGCTGTTACATTGTCAAAGCTGTTTTGAGCCAGTTGCTAAACAGATTTGTCATTAAATAACGCAGGCTCAGATCACATCCTGATATCTGCCACCATAGGAAAGCTAACTAGAGTCTGTGGGATTGGGATTGTAGGGCTGGGAGTTTCCAGTTGATGAATTAAATTTGTAGAGGGGAAGAGACTGTTGAACAGGGGATCACACATCATGGTTGGTGACAATGACTTTATTGGCAGGGAAGACGTGGCTTTGCAAATGCATGGATGGCAGCTGTGGGGTTGGGTTGGCTGTGGATACGCACATCTGCTGGGCGGCTGGAGCCCTCTGTGGATTCTAGGCCATGTGGAATTTGCAACCAAGAGCACTGGATGTGTTCTCCTTGGGAATCGAGGGGACATCTTTTGCAGCAGTAGCTCCAGGGAGCAGAGGAGGGGGCTGATGAGGACAGAACAAGTTGGGTTAGGGGTTGTGTTTGGGATGCGGGCAGGCAGGGGTAGAGGGATGGCAGGGACAGGGAGGGTGGCCCTGGGTCATGGGCACCCCAGACGGTGCCCGGGGTGGTCCTCCCCCCAGTCTCCCTCTGGGCATCTCAGTGTGCGCCCCTCATCCATGGTGGTGACAGGTGGCAGTGGCTGAGCATGGTGTGGGGGCCGTCCCCTGGGAGGGAAGCTGCCACACGCTCACAGGGAAGCTGTGAAGGGCTCGGAGTCCTGTGCCCGACCCCAGTGCAGGAGCTTGTCAAGTGGTTGGGACCCAGGGCCAGGCTGAAAAAGGGCAGATCACGGCTCTCGCTGGTGCCAGCACTGTGAGGGGAGGTGGAGAGGCTGCTCCGCCTCCATGCACCTTTCTGCCCACTCATACTCCTTCCCTTTCCGAGAGGCGGCAGAACCCAGGGCCTTGTGTAGAGCTGTGCTGTCCCCTGAGCTGCACTCCTGGCCCTCATGCATCCATTCAACAAATACCCTCCATGCACCCATCCCCATGGCAGTTGAGCCACGTTGAGGTTCCTGCATTCTGGACTCAGGGCTGGGCTGGGGACACAGAATCAGTGCCCAGGTGCCAAGCAGGGCAGGGGCCATCAGCTGGGAGCAGTCCTGGCACACAGGGCTCCTCTCTACCACCCCAGGTGAGGCCTCGGGATCCAGGGGCCTAGAGGAGTGATGAGAAGCTGACCCACGGGGACAGGTCCGAGTGGGGGCCACCCCTGCTGTCACCCAGGGAGCCTGTACCCAGAGCCCTCTCCCTGGAAGGCCAGTAGCTGGCTGCCTATTTCCATTTGGCACCAATGGAGGCTGGTCCCCAAGAGGCCCTGAATGGTGTCTGCGCCTGGGCTTTTTGCCAGGTCCCCAGGGCTGCGGCTGTATCTGCCTCACCTGCCCCGCTGCAGAGCCCGGCACAGAGGCCCTGCTCCGGAGTGGGGGGCACTGCAGGAGCCAACGTGTCTGCAGAGGGTGGGGTGGGGACTGGTATCCAGCAGATCCGTGCTGGCTTTGCCACCCCAGTGCCAAGACCTGCTGCTTCCTCATCTCAGAAATGGGAACATGTCCTGAATTCCCTGTCAGAGAGCCGCAGGACCCTGGAGCCCGCTCTGTGTGGGGACGAAGAGCTGCCCAGAGCTCAGGAAGGCTCTGGGCCAGGGTGCAGGGTGCTGGGGACTCAGGCTGTGCCAGTACGCTGGGGACCTTGACTCCTCTGCTGCTTTTGGCCTGCAAGATTCAGGCCGGGCTGCTTGCTGCCCAGCTGTGGTCGGGGACAGGCAGAGGTCTGGGTAGAACATGAAGAAACTCCAGGAAAGCAGCAGCTCTGCTCAGACCTGGAGGCCTGGCTCTCAGAGACACCGCAGGGCAGGGGCAGCACACAGATGAAGGGGTGGAGAGGTGACGTACCCAGGGTCCCCGCTGGCAGGTGGCCTGAGTGCTTCTCACACTTGGGACCTGCCGCCTTTGAGGTGCCCGCCGCCTGCCCTGGGGCTGGTACGGGGCTGCATGGTCAGGGCTCCTGGCACCTGGCCTAGTGTGGTGGCTTGGCTCTGTTACTGCCACTGGGGCTGCAGGAAAGGAGATGGGCACTCTTGCCTTCTGTCTTTGCTGATTTGTGAGGAAGCCGATGTGCAACTGCCTCCTGAATCATGTTGGGCATGTTGCACACGCATCGTCAACAGACCGACTCCTAAATTATCTTTTATGATCACCATCGAATCTGTGGGGAGCGGGCAAATGTACCCAAACCCAGCCGTTACTTGTGGCGGCAGACGCAGCATTAATTATTGATGCGCCGGGCACCTCCCCGCCACCTCCAGTTAAAATTCATGGTCCAGCCACTCTGCAAATATTGATTCTGACCCAAGTTGCTGTCTTCCCCTTAACATTATTATAATGAGGGATAAAAATCAAATTGCCTTCGCCCGCACTCAATCATGCTTCTGGGCCGCTCCTCATCGATCTTCCTTTCCCCAGGTTTTACCATAAATTATTCTATTCAATTAAGTAAACTCGCACATAATGGCATTTTGCAAACTGAATAATTTATTGACTGTGCTTGGCACAAGCCCAGTTTGGGGTGGGCAGGGAGGGAGAGGTGTCCCAGGTGCCCCCCAGGCCTGTGGGGTTAGGCCCACAGGGCAGGCCTGGGCAGGGCCTGCAGGAGCCCCACCTCTGCCACCCTCAGGGGGCTTGGGGAGCCAGGGAGGGTGGACAGTGTGGGTCAGCAGGGGGGCAGGGGGAGGAGGTCTCTGGCCAGGGGCATTGAGCAGCATTGAGTGCTGTCACCCTGGCTGTTCCCATGCCAGCCAGCCTGGCCTTGGCTCCCCTCTGGGTGTCAGCACCTTAGTGTGCTCAAGGTTGCCCAGTTAGAGCACCTCAGATGGGCGGGGGAACAGTGGGATTTAAGTCTGCAGTCCTGGAGGCCTGGAAGTCCAAGATCAAGGAGCCGAAGCAGCTTCCCTGAGGTGAAGCCTCTCCTGCAGACAGTGTCTCCTCCCTGTCCTCGAAGGGCCGGCCCTCTGGGCGTGCCCAGGTCCTGCTCTCTGCTTCTAGGCACCAGTCAACTTGGATTATCGGCACTCGAGTGACCTCACTTCACCTCTTTAAAGGCCCTGTCACCTTCTGAGGTCCTGGGGTAACAACTTCAACATGCACTGCGAGGGGGCCACCACCCCACCCCAGATGGCCCGAACTGAGCCCGACCCTCTTCCCGGCCTTTGTGCCCGGGTCCCTCTGGCCTCTTGCAGATTCAGCCTCCTCATCTGCCTGCCCCCTGGGGACAGCGGGCTGTGTCTGGTTGGCCCAGGTTGGGCTGCTCCCCGCCCCATGCCTGCAGAAGAGGAGCCAGAGCCCGGTGGAGGACTAACAGGCTGACTGGCAGCTTCCCGGTGGGGCAACTGCCACAGTCTGCAGTCCTCGAGGACACACCCCCTCTGCTGTTGGCTGCCCACCACTGCAGGCTGGGGCAGGACAGTCCTGCTGGGGCCTCTCTGGACATTCGCTTCTGGTGCCCACCTCACCTCCACTCCAGCTGGCCTTGCCGGAGTCCAGACCCGGCCCAGTGGCCCTGTGTATGTGCCTGGCCCTCACCGCAAGTGTCCTTGCAACTTGCCCCGGTGCTGGCCTGGCCCTGGGCCCCGTGTCTGGACCTCTGCAAAGAGGGGCAGGGCCGGGGCAGGTGGAGCAGGTGGCAGGGCTGGGGCAAGTTGCGGCCCCACCGCTCAGGGGCAGGGTGTCCAGGAGAGGCTGGCCTGGCCCCCGTGGGTGGGTCGCGTGACTCGGAGGAGGGGCTGCGCCCACGGTGGGGATGAGGGTGAAGGAGCTGGGAGGCAGGCTGGGCCTGCAGGGACGCCTCCTCTCTCCTCTGCCAGGGGCCTTGGTCCCTGAGGGCCTGTCTGCTGCCAGAGAGGCAGTGTGAGCCCGAGACAGACAGGGGTGTGCCTGCCCAGGCCAAGGCCAGGTCTTGGGGCCACCTTGGGGCCTGTGCAGCCCGGTGCATCCCCGGAGTGGCTGGGGTGGGCAGTGCTGGGGCTGCAGTGGGGGTAATTAGGGTTGATTGGCCCTGGAGCCGACCCACTCTGGTCTGAGCCTCAGCCTAATTGCTTTAGTAATGAGGTTGTCTTGGCCAGCTTGGCTGGGCCAGGCAGGGCTGCAGCGTCCCTTCTGGGGACGTCCCCTTGCCCTGGCCTCCTCACACGGCTCGAGCCTGCAAGAGGACGGGGGTGTCAGGCCCACAGTGAGCCTGCTGCCCCCACTCCACACCCGCGGGGGCCAGGGGTGGCCAGCTGGGGTCTTGGGGTCACAGAGCTTTGACCTTGGGGTCCAAGAGCTTTGAGGCTATGCTGGGAACACAGCCAGGCCTCCGGCCTCCAAGGGACAGGGCCCAGGGTGACCCCTGGGAGGGTGTGGGGGGGGCTGGGCCACCTTCCGGGGGGAGCATCCTCCCTGGCCCCTGCTGGGGGCGAGGGGCTGAGCCGTTGTGTGAGGGTGCCATCTGGCTGAACTTTGGGGATCCCGGGAGTTAGGGGCAGTGGGTGCCACACTCTTTCCCAGCCTCCACATCTTTCCCAGAACTCGTCTGAGTTTGCAGACACCGAGAGCTCTGACCTCAGGACCAGAACCAGGGGACTGGGCCCCCGGGGGGAAGAAGGTGTGGCTTGTGGCCAGAGCCTGGCTCCCCCTGCTGTAGGACCAGGTGTCAGGGCAGAGCAGGGGTCCCTCGGCGGGGCTGGGGCTCAGGTGGCTGGGTGGGGCAGGCTGGAGACCTCTCACATCATAAGCCTCTTGTGCTGAGAAACGTTTGCAGAAGGCTAATTCCACAAAAGCGGGGCAGTAGCTGCAGGCAGCTGGGCCGCAGGCAGGCAGGAGCTCTTGTCCAGGCCAGCACCCATCAGGCCTAGGGAGGGGACGGGGGCTCCCGGTGGCCACGTCTCTGCCTGCAGAGCTTGGGGACTGGGAGTTACATCCTCGCTGTGGCTTCCTGCTGCCCAGAGTCCCTACCACTGACCCCATCCTGCTTGGCCTGGAGCTGAGCCGGAGCAGGATGGCTTCTTGTCCTGCCCGATCGGCCACCAGCGCAGCGAGTCAATGGGAAGATGCACAGGAGGCTGGGGTGTCCCGGGGCGTGTATGGCTCTGATGAGTGTGGCCTGGGCATGCATTTGCAGTGGGGACTCCACCGCCTTGATCCTGGCTGTCCCCCTGGATCATTAGCAGATGGATCCTAGGGTGCCCTGTCCTTCCACCCCTGAAAGCTGAGTGCCAGGACCTCAAACCTAAGAGGTAGGTGTCTGCTGCTCTATTTCAGCAGAGCAGTGGGGCACAGTTCCAAAACTTCTTACTTCCTAACAAAGTGGTCAGGTCTCGCCCAGCTGAGCTCTGGCACTGAGAGGGGGAACTGGCTACTGCCAGGGAGGGTGCCACGGGGTGGGGGGCACGTGCCGGGCACCAGTCCTCCAGTCCTCAGCACCACCGCTCTGATGGCAGCTGGCGAGGGGGCAGCGTGTGCCAGGCCTGTCCTGCTGCCTTCCTGGGGCTGACCTTCCCTCCCCATGGAGGGTGGTGAGACACCAGGCAGGGCGGCCTGGTGACCAGGTTGCTGCAGGCCTGGGGGCTGCCAGGGCCCCCCCCTCCGCTGAGCTCCTCAGTCTGTCTGTCCCTTCTCCGTCACTGAGAACTCTCCTGAGCTCGCAGACATTTCTGTCCTCCCTGGGCTTAGTGCCAGGTCCCACAGGGCACACGGGGCTGAGCGGCTGCCCTCCTCATGGCCTAGGAGAGGGCTGGAGCCCAGTCTCCCAGAAGGTGGATGGGCAGTGAGCACCAGGCACTGTCTCTCTGAGCTGTGTCCTGCTGTGGCTGCCAACCGCCGTCGCAGAGCTGAGAGACCTCCAACCTCAAGACAGCTACCAGACCTCGAGGCCCTGATTTTGGAAGGACCAGGAGTCCCTGTGTGGCCATGGCCTGGCTGGGTGCCCACTGCCTTGCCCAGCCCTGCAGGGGGCCCTGCCCTCCACTCGCCTCCCTGCTGGGCACGTGTGTCACTGCCAGAGTGGCCTTTCCTCTGCCTGCTTGGCCCCTGGCATGAGACCGGGCAGCATCTGCAGCCACCAGGTGCCCGTGGAGCTGCTGGGGACAGAGACAGTGGAGAAGGCAGAGGAGAATGGCTGTGCCTTCCAGGGTGACCACAGGCGCATGCCAGGAGGGCAGCAGGCAGGTGAAAGGCGAGGACAGGCATGAGCAGGGAGGGCCCAGGACCACCCTAATGGATCCTCCTGTTGATCTGCCAGGAAACAGAAGCCACAGGAGGGAAACCAGGTCACCCAAAGGCAGCCCTGGGCCAGATCTGGGTCTCATGGTCCCAGCACCTCCTTCGTCCCTGGTCCAGAGTCTGCAGTCGTGGGGACGGGACCAGTGTGACTGGCGCCGTGTGCAGGTGGGACAAGTGGGCTCATGTGGAAGCCTGGCTGGAGGAAGCGGCACAGCCCTGCCGAGGTGGCCTGCAGGCAGGCAGCAGGAAGCCGGGGAGCCTGGTGTGGGGGTGGGGAGCCAGTGCCACTGCTGGGGGGCCGGCTGGGCAGGAGGAGTCAGGGCCAGGCCTGGAGGGGCTGGGGCCACCTGGGCACGTGTGGACCTGGGGCCACTGAAGAGTGAAGTGGCCCTTGGAGGAGGCATTCAACGACCTGCCCTGGGGTGTGGAGGGGAAGTCACCTGGGGCCAGTCCGGGAGTGTGAGGCTGTGGACCCGGGGGCTCAGGGAACAGGCGTCTAGGAGCAAGGCTGGTGCTCCGGGACGCTGTGAGGACAGATCTGGGGCTGTTTGCCTCTCCTTTGGTGCCTCGGAGTTGGGACCGAGCAACCAAACTGCAGCTATGGCCAGGGCTCCGGGCAGCCCAGGTCACTCAGCAGCCTCCGTGTCCCAGCTGGGACTCCAGTGTGTCCAGCGGGGCTTGGGGGCAGGGTTGGAGGGGTCCCCGGGGCTCCGGAGGACCTCCGGGTGGGATTAAGCTGTTCTTGGCCATTGTGCCCCCAGCGAAGCCGGTAAGTGATTTTACTGGGGCGTCAGCTGTGTAATCAGGGCAGATCCCTCTCCCCTCGCCGCAGCCCCTCTTATCAGGGCTCCCCCGGCTTGTGTCATAGCTACGGGGGCAGGTGTCCTGGGGAGGGCGTCCTGCGGGTGATTCAGGAGAATCTTCTGGCCAGAGGCGTCATGAAAGGAAAATGGGCCTTGCACTCTCTTCTGGTTTTTCCATTAAACCCTGTTCGTTTCCATTTCACGAAACGGTTGCCTAATCCTATTTGTGAAATGCCTGTAAGCCACAGATAAAAACGGGATATCTGCATCAGGAGCTGAGTGCATGGAGTAGCTTCCTTCCCTAAAGATAACGTGAGCTTCCTTAATGCACCCACGCGCCTAGGGTTTAAAATTTTTATATGGAGGTTTAAATATTCAAAGCCAGTGTAGGGCTTTCCCCCTTCTTCTGCTAACTATTAGAGACAGATTAAACTTAAAAGAGATTTAATTTTTCAGGTTGTCGCAGCATTAATGGAGGATCAATTATGCCTGGGAAGGGAACGTGTCGCCTTCGTCTCACTGTGTGGGGCGCCTGGGTCAGGGATGGGCACAGTGAGGTTTAGGCTCCTGCCCTGCCCGGCCTCCCTCCAGCTGCCCAAGAGCATCAGTCACCTCCGATGCGTCTCGTGTGGAGCATGGCCAGCAGGGGACGTGGGGACTTGGGGTGTCTGGGCAGCACCCCGGGTGGGGACCCTGGAGGGGGTGGTGCAGGGCACACTAGGGCTAGGCTGGCCCCGAGCGGCCGGACAGTGCTGTCCCTTCTGTGTCCTGGCAATCAGGGTGCCTGACTCCGAAGGTCAGCCGTGTGCACCTGTGTGTGTGAGGGAGGTTGACCCTGCGGCTCTGCCCTGGGGTGATCCGGGTGGGACCTCGTCAGCCTTGCCGTGGTCCCCAGTGTGGCCACCATGGGTGGAGCTGGGCCCGGGTTTGTGCTCTGGGAACGTGGGGCCTGTGTTCCCCAGGATACCCTCACCTGGACAGTGGGGCCAGCAGTGGATCTGAGTGAGGGAACTCGGGATGTGCAGGGTGGAGTTGCCGTTTAGTGCTGGCTGTGGCCTCCGGAGAGGGGGCTGGAGAGCAGTGTCCGGGCAGAGGCCAGTGAGGAGGATCAGGAGGAGGGACAGACAGAGCCCTTACGGAGACACCATGGCCTGCGGGAGAAGGACCCTGGGGAATGGATGCTGGGGTGCCTCGCTGGGGGCTGGAGCAAGGGCAGTGGGACACAAGACCAGGCCTCTCTCTCAGTGTCCCACAACCTGTCCTCTAGTGTTACCCCTGAAGTGGAGTCGGACACAAGGGCTTTGGTGCCATCTTGGCTGGTGACACGTGGGTGTCAGGGCCAGGGGTGCAATTCTGGGAGGGGTGTGAGGCGGCAGCCTCTGTGTCCACAGACACAGGCAGCCAGGATGCCACCCCCCCTGCTGCCACCTGCGCTGGAAGGGCTGGCAGAGCTCCATCCCAGAGCTCCTGCGCGCATTCCAGGGGCTCTGTGTAGGTGACCCACCTTCACTTCGGGAACAACAGGCCGGGCCTGGAAGTCTGGGGCACAGGTGCGTGGGAGTCTAGGCCCCCAGACTTCACACTCCAGAGTGGCCTGCTGGGTCCCCCTGCTCCACCCCCGACCTGCACTCTGGGCCTCAGGGCCCCGTGAGAGCCCCAGGAGCCCACCCTGGCCCAGACCTGTCAATTAGGGGCTCTTAGCGAAGCCCAGCCTGGCCTGGGACCTGGGCACCTGCCAGAGACAGGGATGTGGATTAGAGGCTCCGTTCAGCCTGTCTTTGTTGGGAGGTCAGCTGGTGGGTGCTTTATGTCCCTTTTGGTCCCTGGAACTTCTCATTACGGCTCGGGTGTGTGGAGCATGGGGCTTTGTGCATGGAGACACCCCCTGAGATCTGGCTGCACTCTGGCCTGCAACTGAGGCCCCAGCCTCAGCACAACCACAGGCAGGGAAGGTTTGTGGGTATAGGGTGGGCCCAGGCACCTGGCATGTGGCTTGTGGGGTGCAGGGCAGTTACAGGCCCCGTCCCTGACTGGCACTGCCCAGACCTTCAAGGAGCATCACCTCCAATGGCTGAGCCTGGCCAGGGCTTTGTCTGGCTGGGTCTCCATGAGTGTGGCCTGCCGTCAGTGGCTGAGCCGTGCCTGTCAGCGTGCAGGGTGGAAGGGGCTGTCTGTGCCTGGCCTGGACCCTCCCTGCAGACCCAGGAGAAGCCAAGATGAGTTCCCAGTGGACCCGAGTGTGGAAAGGGCCCCTCTACCATGGGTCCTGCTGCCCCACCTTCCCGGTGATGCCCCTTGAAGCAAGCCTTGGGAGCCCCTTCCTCTCCCTCCTCAGGAGGGGCTATTGCTGGCCTCCAGAGCAGGTGTGTCCTGAGCCCTGTGCTGAGCCCCCAGTGGGTGACAGAGGAGGCCTGGGACACCAGGGTCTCCTGGAGAGTGTTTGTGCCCCCCACCCCAGGCATCACAAACCAGCTCTCCTCGGTTTTCTCCCCACCCCACCCGGCCCTCTGGCTGCTAAACCTGTGTTCAGTCTATGCTCTAGGAGCTGCGCTGATGCCTGCAGAGGGGCTAGGAGGAGGTGGGGATCAGGATGTGGGCTCCCAGATCCCCAGGCTGAGCTGTGTGCATGCTACAATGCACCCCACCTTCTACCCAACCGGTACCTGCACAGCAGGTGGGGTTTATGGCACACATTTCTGTGTCCTCCTTCTAACATGCCTGCCAGTGCATATGGACAGCTGCAGCAGGAGCACACAGGAGCCCCTTGCAGGCTGTGTCTCGCCATGAGAAGAGCTTCTCTTTACTGAAGGGCATTCTCTAACTTCTTGCTCCATATCCATCCTCTCTCCCTCTTTTTCTTTTTATTTCACTCTACTGATCCATCTAATCATCCATCCATCCACTCATACATCCATTGATTCATCCACTCTTACATCCATCCATCAATCCATTGATCCATCGATTCATCCATCCATCCAAATATCCATCCAACTATCCATCCACCCACCCATCCACCCATCCACTCATCCATCCATCCATCCTTCCATCCACCCACCAACCCATCCACCGATCCCTCCATCCTGCTTTGGTTAGGATGTGGCTGAGTGTGTTCCCCAGGAGTCATGTGTTGACATCTAACCTCACTGTGAGATATTAACAGGGCAGAAACTTAATCTGACCATGGTATTTCAGAGTGGGGCCTTTGGGAGGTGACTGGGATCGGATGAGGTCCCCAGGACCCAGTGATTGACTCTTGGTGGCTTCGTAAGAAGTGGGAGAGACTGAGCCCCTCACTTGCATGCTCCCTCTGTCTCAGCCACGTGGAGAGCTCTATGCCACTTAGGGCTCTGTCGGGTAGAAGGACACCTCGGGATGAGGCCCCTCAACCCCTTTTCACTAAAATGTACCAAGTCTGTGGCATTGTTATTGGCAACAGAACATGGGGACCAATAAGCCTGCCCCTCTCCATCTTCCCTTCTTTCTCCCAGCCACAACCTCCAATAAAACTGCCCTGTTTTGGTGCCAGCCTGTGGGGTCCCACATCATTCCAATAAAGTTCAGAGTGCTGTGGGGCCTTAGAGGGGAGGCCAGGGCCCAGGGAGTCTTGAGGAGGCCCCAGTGCAGCCCAGCTGGGCAGGGGTCTTCTGTCTCTATCTGGTTCCCTTGGAGCATGCAGAGCTCTGGCCCATATAGATGCTGCTCAGCACAGCCCTGCCCGAGGTCCTGGGGCCCCTTGGGGACCATCTCACTGGATCACGCTTGGCAGAGACCCTGAGAGAGGCTGGCAGCCTCCCCAGCTATTAATTTTCCACTTCTCTTGGTCCCTTGTTCTGTCACACACCTGTCTCAGGGTTCAGGGGGTGGACGGGGCTCTCTGCTGCTTTGTGGGAGGGTTGCAGAGGGACAAAGCCAGGGTGGGATGGACAGACGGCCTGGGCTGCTCTCCTCTCATTGGAAACCCCAGGCCTCACTCTTCGGGGAAGCAGCTGGAGTCGGAGGAGGAGGTGCAGACAGAGCAGAGTCCCTGAGCTGGGTGCCTCCCCTCTCCCTCCTGATGCAGAGCTGGCCCTGCCTGGTACAGATGGTAGCCATGCTGGGGACTGAGTCCTGGCCCCTGGTGACCCATGAGGGAGGGCCCAGCCAGCAGCCTGGAACCCGGGTTTCCTGGATCCAGAGTCTAGGCATCAGAGCAGACACGCTTCTGAGCTGGGACATAGTCTCAGGGCCACAAAGGGCTGGCTGGGGTGACCGGAGGCCGGGGCCGTGCTTGGTCACCAGGCACTGTCCCAAGGAAGGCTTGGGACCCAAGCTGCTGCTGACCAAGGCTCGCTGTGGCTTCTGGGCTTCAGCATTCTCCCTGGGCCTTGGTTTTGCCATCTATCCAAGGTGACCATCCATTAATTTGTTTGGCGCACGGGTGCATCACCCAGGGAGCTGGTGGTGACAGGAACAGGCCCACCCTGGCCTATGGAGGGGACAGCCTGCTGGGTGGGGGACGTGTGTACAGTGACCTGCTGCTGCTGTGGGTGACAGGAGGTGGGGAAGGGATCTCAGGGCCAGCGCAGGGCGGAAGGAGGGAACAGGTTTTCAGGCTTGGCTGAGCTGCCACTCACAACGGTGAAGCTTGAGGAGAGAGTGGGCAGCCCCGCCTGTCCTCCAGATGAAAGCAAGCCCAAGCGCCAGGGAGGAGACGCCAATTACGTCCGAGTGCTGCTCCCCAGGCGCCCACGCCCACCCCAGCCAAAGGATCAAACACGGAGGCTCGGCTGTGCAGCAGCGCCAAGTCCAATTACGAGCCTCACAGGGGCGGGGTGGCCTCATGCAAATCCAGCAATTAGACCCGCTCCCAGCAGCCTCAGGATCAGCGCCGAGTGCGTGCACATGTGAGCCCTTGTGGACACATGTGCACGGACGCTCCAGGCCGTGTGGGCATATGTGTGTGTGACGTGTGTACACGTGTGCCTGTGTGGTGAGGGCAGCAAGTTCTTGCAAGATGACAAGCATTTGGGCCGCTGCATGTCCTTCGCTTGACACAGGAGGCTGGACTGTCCCCGCCGCCTCGCTGCTGGGTGCGGCGGCTGCTCGGGCCCTGGAGAGGCCCTCCCTGGGGTCTAGGCTGCAGCATTTCCCTGTAGCAGGGAGGGCGGGCTGGGCACTGGCCGGCTTGGGCGGCTGGAGGGCTGGCAGGGAGCTCTTCCTCGGTGCCTCTGCTCCCAGCCTGTGCCTGCCCTTCCCTGCCCAGCTCGGACCCCAGGCTTCCCACTGTTATGCCCGTCTCCTCCCAGCCCACAGGGTCTCTGCCCCCTACTTTTGTGGGAGGAGCTTGCTCACCTTGGCAGCATCCTGGGCAGGTAACCGGTGCCCACATGTCCCAGGCTGTGTGGCTGATTTGTCCCTGCAGCCTGAAGGACTGGCACCTGGGTGGCATGGCTTTGGGATACTGCAGGCCCTTTGTCCTCACAACCCTCAGCACAATGCAGCCCTCTGCATGGAGCCCTGGTGGCCCAAGGGGAGCATCTGGGTGGATACCTCCTTCCTCGCTGATGCAGCCCCCCAGGCCAGGCCCCGCCCTGCATGGCCAGCCTCCCCTGCAGTGCCCCTCCTGCTCTGGTCCGTGCCTCGGCCCCTAGGATACCTTTGCACTTCCTGACCACCTGACCCTGCTGGCCATGACACCTGCTGGCCGTGACACTCTGCAAGTCCCTCCCTCCTTGGGGCTGAGCTGTTTTTCCTGTTTTCTCACCAACACAATGGGGCAATTGGGAGGGCTCTGGCTCTGACCCTTTCTGTGCTGCAACCTTTGCTCCCCCCTGCAGCCCAGGGCCCCCTGTGAAGCATGTGGGGACGCCACACTGTGGGATCTTAGTCAGCACGGGACGTCGACTCAGAGGCCTGAGTGCTTCCTGGAGGTCCCTGGCCTGTGTCCGTCAGCCTCTGTCTAGGGTCCCGGTGGTGGGTTTGTGGCACCTAGCCGGCTCTGCAGGGCCCGCATGTCCCGGGGTGACTCGGGTCTGGGGAGCAGGTGTTTGGATGCTCAGAGCCCCTCAGCCTGGGAGGGAAGAATGAGGGTCCTGGGGGCAGAGAGGCTGAGACCCCATCCTAGGAAGCCAACCTCTTGTCCGTGTCGGCCCCACCTGACTCCTGGTGGCATGGAGGGGCACTCAGGTTTGCAGGAGCACAGCCAGCACAGCCTGGCTCTGTCCGCTCTCGGTTCCATCCACAGCCTGCTATGGCGGATGGTGGTATTCCTGTTACAACGGAAGGGATCTCCATAGAAACCCAGCAAGGTCTAATTAGACACAAGTAAGTGGTTCCCAAATGCACTTTAATTACAGCTCTGCTGAAACAAATGTCAAACTGAGGATTCAATTGTTGGGGCCAGGGCCAAAAGGGACTTACCCTTGGTAGCAACAAGGGCACCATTTGAGCTGGCTTACCAGGGAGCGGGGATGTGGAAGAGCCTGGAGCTCCCATCCCATCCCAGGGGTTCAGGGAGCAGTGAGGGGGGCCCAGGCATTCAGGGCAGAGCCTGGAATCTGGGAGCAGGATTTGGAGGACAGCAGAGGCATCGGGGGCTCCATCTGCAGGTGGCAGGACCTCAGGTCAGGCTGGGGTGCACCAGGGGTCAGGAGAGGTCGGCAGCCAGGGCAGGGAGAGGTCCTGGATGGGTGGGCCAAGCTGCCCAGGGTCCAGGCAGCATGGAGAGCCGGGTGGGTAGGTCTGCTGGCCCCCGGCAGGGCCAGGTCCTCAGTAAGGATAGCAGGTTTCTGAGACCACCCGGCTGGTGACCCTGTGCTGGAGCCTGGGACAGATTGTGGGGATCTGATGAGAGCTCATGGAGTGGGGGCGTTACCTCCTCCCTGCAGGGATGTGGCCCCAGCACCTCCTCCGGCTGGGTCCCTGTTGAACAGGTACTGGTGATCCATCATGACTCCTTCCACGTCTGAAATAGGATCCTGAGCTGGCCACAGCTTGGGAAGCAACAGTTCAGCAGAAAGGAGGCCCGATGCCCAGGCAGGATTTATTGTGGAGAAATCTTCCGACTGCAGCAGGCTTTAGCAATGGGTTCTCCAGTACATAAATCCTGTGGCTCCAGCCTTGCAGAGAAGTCCTGCCTGTGCCTCTGGGGAGACCAGTGACAGTGGGCAGTGCGGGTGCTGCGCCCAGCTCGAGTCACCCTGGGACTCGGAGTGGGGCTCGAAGGCACTGCCTTGTCTGGCTTGGAGAGCTCTGCCAGTGCCCAGCGGACCCGGCCATCCAAGGACTCTGGCTGCCTCCACGGAAGTGGACATTCAGGGTTCGTCCCTGACCGGGGGGACACAGCCCAGGAGGAAGGGCCAGCTGAGGCTAGCTGGCCAGAGGGCGGCCTTGGAGCCAGGACTGGAGTAGCGGCTGCTCTTGAGAATTAGCTGTTCTGTGATCCTGGGAGACTCATTGTGCTTCTCCCTGCCTCAGTTTCCTTGTCTGAGAGAGGGCTGCATACCTCCCTAGGTCCAAACTCGGCCTTGAGTGGGGTTTTCCAAGTGCACCTGGGGCAGGTGGTGAGTTTGTGGGGTGTAGGGATGGGGGAGACAGTGGGGTTCTGTGTGGAAGTAAGCAGCCAGGCGTGGTGCTCGGGAGTCTGTGCTCACCTCGGGCAGCTGAGCTCATCTTGTGTGCAGGCACCACACAGGTGTGCAGGGTACCAGTGGGCAGCTGAGGCCACAGAGCAGCCTGACCACACGGGGCACAAGTGCCGGCTGGGGCCTCCAGCCCCTGCAGGGACTGACCCTTGGTGCGGGCCCAGTGATGGACCCAGGACCAGGCCGGCAGCTGTGTGCTCTGGGCTGCAAGGCTGCTGGCAGGTGTGGCCCACACTCCCGTGATCGGGGATTCCTACCCACCAGGCTTTGTGTGGCAGACCATCACGGGCACGAGGCTGGGACCCACCCAATGCTTCCCCTTGGAGGCCTAGGGCGAAGAGCTGCCACCTCCCCCCCTACACCTGTGCCTCTGCAACTGCCCACCTGGCCAGCCTGGCTCTGTCCATGAGCCACACAGGCTGGGCACAGACCATGGCGCCTGAGGACTCTACTTTTGTGAGTGCAGAGACACTTTGACTAACCCTTGGGTCATGCCCTGATCAACCCTCATAGATCAGAAATATAAATAAAAATTCCAAGAGTGCAACAAATACATTTAGCCCACGGCAGAGCATAATTTAGCCACTGGCACACCGTGGCGCATTGCTGGTTTACCTGGGAGTCCTGGCTCCGCTAGAAGTATGGCTCTGCTGGACGCTCGAGGCTTCCACTCAGCCGCAGGCTCTGTCCAGGCCCGTGTGTGTTCTGGCAGCATTATTCCTCTCTGGGGAAAGATCTAACTTCCACATTCAAAGTAGTTTTTTTTGGTACCAGGGATCGAACTTGGGTCCTTGCACTTGCGCAGCAGGTGGCGAAACCACTGAGCTAAATCCCCGGCCCTCAAAGTAGTTTTTACGAAATGCTTATCGCCCTTGCACAGTGAAGTTAAACGTCGTTAAGTGGAACCCTCCTAAGTTGGGGAGGTCTGTGACCATCACAGTGGCTGTGACCCTGCCCCAGCGAACTCGCACAGCGACAGGCACAGGGAATCTGTGGGTGCCTCGGGGGGTCAGGGTGGGCTTGACCTCATGATCCAGTCTTCTGAAGCCTGAGAGTTTTCTTTTGCTGGTGTCAGGAGGGGGGGTCAGGATGTGAGGCTGCAGAAGGACTTGGGTACTGCCCTGCTGTGACAGGTGGCCTCCGCAGAGGGCCATCCTGGCCACTGGCCAGAGAGAAGCCAAGACCTGATATGCCGGGGGCCATCCTGCCGACCCCTGCACGAGTCTGCACAGGGACTCTAGGAGGGGACCAGCCTAGCCTTGTCGTGGGGCTGGGGCAGATGTGACACCCTCAGATGTGAGCTCCCCTGTGGGTTTTGGTGACAGGTTTGGACGGTTTGTCAGAATGCTGGCCCACTGCCCTGGTCAGGCGTTTTGCTGGAGAGCTCGCCCTGTGCATGTCCCATGGCTGCTGCAGCGGGTTACCACAAACCTGGGGTCTCCGAGCTCTGGGATGGCCCTCTAGAGCTTGCAGGGCATGACGCCTGAGGTCTGCATCCCTGGGAGCGTGGTCAAGGTGTCTGCAGGGCCTGCTCACCCAGCATGGGGCTCCAGGTGCCCCGGACTGTGGCCGCCTCCCCCCGGCTCCGCTCTTCCCGCAGTCTTCCCCTCTGTGTGCACCCCTGAATACGACACACTGCAGTTTAGATCTCCTGGGATGTCCCAGAAGGACCCCACTGCCTTCCCCATCTCAGGACGCGACGGAATCCCATCGGCAAAGACCAGTAGCAAGGAATGTCACATCCCCAGCTTCCGGGCTGGGGACCTGATAGCCTTGGGGCACCATTTTGCCCCAAGAGGGTCAGGCTCCTGGACCATTTCCCGTGCACAATGGTTCCACCATTTCTAGCTTTTTCTCTGCGAGTGCCCTGGCTGCAGTCTCTCCCTCGGTCCTCCGCTGCCTGGGGTTCCGACCGAGTGACCTCAGGCTGGTAAGAACACGCTGGTCAGGTCACCTTCCATCACCTCCCAGCTTTCCCGGGAGACTCCCAGCTGCCGTCAGCTGTGCTTTCCGTCCATGATTTCTGCCCTCGCATCCTTCGGGCTGCGTAACGGTGACTGGAGTGGAGCGGTGGGTGGCGGGAGGGGTGCCTGCCTGCCTCGCCTGCCTCTTCACAGCTTCCAGCGGGGGCCGGAGGCCATGGGACCCTGGCTCTATGAGCTGCAGCCCGGAGGTGTCAGGCTGCGGCAGACGTCTCCTCCGGAGCCCCTGCTCCTCCCCAAGAGCCTTGCACCCACCAGGGCTGCAGGTGCCACCGGAGAGTGGAGCTGTCCTCAGCTGGGAGCCCCTGCCCGAGGGTGGCGGGGAGCCAGGGGCCCTTAGTGCCACCCCCAGCAGACTTGGCTGCCACACACACGCACGCACGCACGCACATGCACACTGGCTCCTCTCTGGGTGGTGCAGGACAGGGACGTGGCCCACCTGCCTGCTGCCTGGGCCTTGTGGGAGGGCGGGGCCTTCTCCCTAGGACCAGGACACAGGTGGAGGCCAGCGTCCAGCCCCCAGGACAGATGTCCCGCCTTCACAGACGTGGAGAAGAGCACGCAACAGCCCACGGTGGAGCTGGCTTCACTGCCTGTCAGGGAAACCAAGGCTGCCCGGTCTGGGACCTCCCCGCGCCTCAGGAGTGGCTGAGGTCTTTGGCCCTGAGGTCTCTGCGACTGCAGAGCTGCCGGGCTGAGCTCTTCTTGGCAGGAACGCAGAGACCAGCTGGCTGCGGAAGGTGACGGGTCAGGGCCCTCTGTGAGCCCTGACGGCGGCAGATGAAGTCCGGGCTGAGTGCTCGCCCTGGCATGGATGAGGCCAGGGGACCATGGAGAGGAGCTGATGGCCCAGCCCTGGCTCTGCCCTCTGCAGGGACGGGGCTGGCTTGCCCTTGTCCTGGGCTCTCCCCACGTGGGGCGGGCTGGTGCCCGGGTCCCACGGCCTGGCGATGGGTAGATCAACTGTGGAGGGGTCAGCCCCCACATGGCCACATAGCCAGCCCATGCCCACTGTCCTGGGCACCTCAGGAGGCCCGCTGGCAAGCTGGCCACCTCCCCAGGCGAGGGCTTTGTTTGAGCCCCAGAGAGCCCTGAGCGGGGTCCATTCTGTGGGAATGGCATTCAGGGCCCACATCCTTGGCTCTGTCCTTCCTGTGTCTCCCTGGCCTCGGTTTCCACATTTCCTCCTCAGGAAGGGCAGGAAAACTCCAGCCACCTCCAGCCCCGGCCCCTGCTTCTTTCTCTGCCTTGCTGCCCATCTGAGAGAGTCCAGCCTGGCAGCGGCCCTGGGAGCAGCAGCGGCCTGTGCTCCCTCCCCGAGGGGACCCCCACTCTTCCCGGCTTCCAGCACCGCCAGGCTTGGAAGTGGGTGTGAGACTCCGCCCTGGGAGGTGTTGTCACAGGGGCCACTTCCAGTCACACACACGTCTCTAGCTTTCGAAATTTGCTATGCACACTTTTCAAAGGAAGAAAATCCAAATGTTTTTAGGTAAAAACAATGACTGAGAAGCAACAGCAGCAAAGCCTTTCGGACCCGGGTCAGGGCTTCGACTCTGACCCATTCCTGCTTCCTGCTCTGGGCCTGCGGGCCGCAGGTGGCGGGTGGCAAGGGGTCCACCCCTCGTGTCCCAGCGCTCCTGGGCCTCTCGTTATCTCAGCCCTGGCGAGGGGACGTCGATAAACGATTTGCATAGCGCACTCCCCTCTTGCCTTTTATCAATATTTAATGACAAGCCACAGGATGCTTTTGGTGGCAAGTCCTTTGGGACCTTTCTCCTGTGACAGGGACAGAGGTCTCGGCAGGGACCCTCATCATGGGTCACATCCTCTCTGAGGCTGAGGTGGCGGGACAGGGGAGCCGAGTGATGAATCTCAGCAGTGAGGAGCAGTCAGGGCACTGTGGGGCTCTCTCACAGACCCAGGAAGCAGTCTTTGGTTTGGCTTGCGGGCTGCTCAGAAACCGCAACCCCACCAGAGCCAGAGCGGGGTCCTTTTACAGGTAGCACCAAGCGGGGACCATGGGCACCCCCTCTGAAGGCAAGCCCTTTGCAGAAGTTCATCCTCGTCTTCACCTCCTAAGCTGTGTCTTTGACTCCGAAGCTGCACTGGTGGGCAACATGGGCTGTCAGTAGGTAAGGTGGCACAGTGACAGGTTCCAGGAGGCCAGGACGGATATCCATCAGTCCCCACCGGGTCCTGGATAAATAGGAGGGGTGACAAGGCGGTGGGCAGGAGGGCCAATTTGCAGCTGCTGAGCGCCTCTGGCTTGGATGCTGTGTCCATAAATAACTCAGCTCTCTGGGAGCCCCGAGTGGGGGACACAGAAGCAACGACAACCCGGTGCTCTGCTACACGCACTCTGGCTCCGGTGTGGATTATTCCAGCACAGGATTTATTGCCCTTCAGGAAGGGGCTGGGTGTTCTGTTGACTCAGGCCCAGGGGGTGTTTGGCTTTGGGGAGGGGGACAGAGCCCACCTCATGGTCAGGGCTAGGCCTTGCGTGTGGTCTGGGGCCCTCTGCTGAGGCCAGGCATGGTGGACAGCTGCAACCCCTCCTCCCTGTGGGCCGCAAGTGCTTTGTGGGAGGGCACGGGTGTGGCAGGACCCGGGCTGCACTTTGGAGCAGATTCGAATCTCAGTGCTGGCAGCTGGGTCCCGATGGTCTCTCTCCACATGGCTGGTCCCTTTGCTGCCTGGGGCCTCCATGCTCCTGCCTGTAGGCACCAGCAGCTGCTTCCCAGGGAGTCAGCAGATGAAGTCTGTGGGACCTCTCAGTGCCGAACCCGAGGCGTGGCCCGGGCCTCCTCCCTGGGGCTCTGGAGCTGAGCACGAGCTCCCAGCACAGGGCCCTCCGTCCGCGCACTCTCTCCCTTGGCCTTCACGCCTGCCCAGGCGTCCCTGCCAAGTGTCCTTGAGCTCTGCTCCACACCCCAACCCGCCTGGGAGTGGTGAGGGGGCATCAGGAGTCACCGTGCCCAGCTGTGTGGCAACACTCGGTGGAGAGCGTGGAGGGGTGCGGAGGAGCCGGGTCCCCCCTGGCCTGCACCGAGGGCCGAGACGTGTGAGAGAGTGGGGCCTGGCGGGTGGGACCAGGAGCGGGGCAGAGGCTTGGGGGGCCCAGCAGGAGGCACAGATGATGGGGTGGAAAAGCAGGGGCATGGAGTGGGGCCTGTGGTTCTTGAGAGGCGTTCGGGGAGCGGGAGTGGGAGAGGCCAGGAAAGAGGCCCAGCCTCCATTCCGCAGGTGGGGGCCACCGTGGCTGGTGGCTCTGAAAGGGGCCGGCACGGTGGCCCAGAGGCTTCCTGCCTGGGCCCGGCCTGCCAGCAGTCTGCCTCCCGGAAATGTGGAGCAGGAGCCCCTGCTCTTTCGAGACTGCCTTGCCCTCCCTGGCAGCTGCTGCCCCTGCCCTGCGCTGTGGGTGGATGGCAGTGGGTGGCTCGGATCACTTTACAGAGTGGCCCCCGGGGTTTCAGCCAGAGTCTGCGGGCCTGACGGGAAAGATAAAAATGAAGAAATGTTTGTTCTCTGACACAGAAAACCAGACTCCCAAGTTTGGATAACTGGAAAAGATCTTCCTGCCTCCCTCGGGCCCAGCTCAGAGGTGGGCTCTGGCATCCTCTGCCCAGGTCCTTCTGGGGACTGCGTGGCAGCTGGGCTCTGCCTGGGGCTCCGAGGGGGCAGGCGGCAGCTGGGCCCTCTGGGCACCCTTGGTTCTGGCTGCAGGAAGCGTCAAGAAGCACTGGGTGAAGGGATCTGACCCAGGAGGGAAGGCGAGGACCTGCTTGGGCCGTGACTCGCTGGCCCAGGCCGACGACCCCGGAGCTCCCGCAAGCCTCCCAGCTCTGCAGTATGAACCCTCCTGCTGAGGTGCCCAGATATTGGGAGCCCGGCACACTTAGGGCAGGACCTGACACCTGTGCTGGATGTGGAGCACCAGCAAAGCAAGAGCACGAAGTTGGAGGGCTCAGGCGAGAGGCCACCATCGCCACCCCCTGAGGATGGCCTGGGGGGCTCCAGGTCCAGGCCTGCACCCCAGGCCTTCACAGGCTGATTCTTGGGGTGCAACCCCCAGTGTGGGGGTGCCTGGGAGCACCTGGCTTCCTCAGAGCCTCCAGAAGGGAGCGGCCTGGTCCTGGGTGTCAGCTCGAGCCCCACCCCTACCCAGGGCAGCCAGGAGTCAGGGACACCTAGGTCAGCATCATCCTCCCGCTTGGGCCCTGGCTGCTCCCCTGGCTTCAGAGCGAGCAAAAGTCTTGGTCCCCCCGGTGCCTGGTGGTGGCCGTGACTCCTGGCAGTGGGCGGGGACGAGCCCAGGTGTGGGAGTCAGTCAGCGGGTTCACGAAGCCACACAGCGTCCTTCGGTCCCCGTGCCCGGCCGAGTGCTCCTGAGGCCGGCAGGAGGATAGCTGAGGGGGTTGACTTCAGGGTCCTCCTGGCTCTCAGACTTCTCGAAAGGCAGGAAGTCAGGGAGAATCCAGGCGAACGTCTTTGTTCAGCCCAGATGGATTTTCTCCACCACGTCCCTGTGCCCTCCCGGAGGACCCAGCTTCCTGCCTCTGCCCTGGGCTGGCATCCTGCCCTCCCCCTCTCTCGCCCCTCCCTGGGACCCCAAGGACGCATCTATGGTTAAAAACAACAACAATCAAAATGCAGAAAGCCCACGGTAAGAACTGGTGTGTATATTATCTCTTCTAATAAATTCTCCTTGTTTCTGTTTCTGTGGTTTTTCCATTTCCCTTTCCATTTCCTTCCCGATGACTTTAGCCTGCTAATGAGATTTGGGGTCTGCTATCTGGAGAAACGTCTCCAGGAGATTTATGGGGGCCCTCTGGGCCCTGGCATGTCCTCAGCAGGAAGCTTGGGGTCAGATTTGATTTGGTCTGGGGCTGGGAGTGGAAATGGGCTGGGGCCGGGTCTGGGCAGGGGCCTCCGGCTGGGTGTGGGTGGTGGACGGCCCAGCAGAGGAGCGCGAGCTTGCAGTTGGCCTTGCAGGCAGAGACACACCCTGGAGGTGACCAGGGAGAGGCCTACCTGGGTGTCACAGCTGCCCCACAGTGGGTTTGGGGACACAGCCAGTGGCCCCGTGGGGATCCTCCCTGGCCTCCCGGCCAGCACAGGGGACTTCTAGTTCCATCAAGGGACAGTGCCTGTCTCAGACCCACTCAGTCACCTGTGACACTCTGATTCAGGGCTGCAGCTCCAGGTCTGGCCTCGCTCTGGGCTCTCCAGAGTTCAGGGACCCTCTGCTGGGGCCACCGCCTCAGAAGGTCTCACCAGGTGGCGTCAGCCCATTTCCAGGCTGAGGTCACCCCAGGGCTGCAGTGACCCTGGGCTGCACAGCATTCCGAGCAGAACTTTCCAAGGTTCTGTCCCCACGCAGAAATGCCCAGGGTGGGCTGGCCCTCTGGTGACAGAGGTGGAGACTGGGCAGCCCGGGGCAGAGTCTGGGGCCTAGAGGCTGGGAGAGAGCCTGGTCAGGACCCCCTGGCCCGAGCAGAGTGGGCAGACCCTGGGCACAGCTCCCAGGCTGGGCTCTGGAAGCCTGAAGACGGCCTGGTGGGCTGGGAGCTGGTGTCGTGGGCAGCAGGGCCACCAGGACTTCTCAAAATGGCCTTGCCCAGCCAGCTGTGGGTACCCGGGCCTGTGCCAGGTGGGGAGGACCAGTCCACAGGCTCCTCTGTCCCATTCCTGGTGCCCAGAAGGGGCTCTGAGCTGGCTAAGGGCCACCCAGGGGATGATCCAGCCTCCAGGCACCGGGACATCCTCGGGTGGCACACATGGGGATCTGGGGCAGACAGGAGCTACAGATTAGGGCATTAGGCTGGGTTGGGCCCAGCCCATGCTTTGGGTCAGCCTGGCCTGACCTTGCCGTGTGACCGTGGGGGTCTCCGCCTCCCTGGGCAGGTGGGGCTGGGTGGGTGCTGGGGGACGGGTGGCGTCCCTGTCCTTGCAGGTGGACGCCAGCCCAGCCACATCTCCTGGGATCAGGGCCTGCAGGCAGGGACACCACGAAGGCTTGTCCCTCCTGCCTCCGACCCACCTTGGGTGGGGACTCCCGCTCTCTGGATGCTGGGTTGTAAACCCTGGTAGCTCAGGGTGGCCATGGGGCTCAACAGCAGTGCAGGAAGCATTGTAACTGAGGCTGTGGCCCCCTGTCTTGGGCAGCGTGGGGTTGGCTGCCTCGGACGCCAGTGGAAGGGATGTTTGCCCAGATGGTGAGCATGGGCTCACAGCATGCGTGTGCCTGTGCCCTGACTTCTGACGCCCACTGACGCCTGCGGGCAAGCAGGGAGGAGCTGTGCCTTTAAACAGATGCCTGTGCAGGGCCAAGGGGCTGCTTCTCCGGCGCCGGGCCAGCCTTGGCACGAACACAGTGAACTACCATTGCCCAGGATGCCCACTGCTTCCAGACAGCCACTGTCTTATTAACATTTATGCGTCATTTTGTATGGCTAATATTGTCTTAGAGAAATTAGGGGCAGCTTATTAGTATTTGATTTAGTAGCAGAGCCCGGTGAGCCTGAGGTCCCCGGATGGGGATGGGGGTCCCTGGCTCCCCACAGTGGAGGCTGCTGGGCGTGGGAGTTGACGTTTGCAGACTAAGGTCTGAGGGACGTGGGTGGGCCTCCCTGGCAACAGGGCCAGTGGTCCTGTGAAGCAGCCTCCTGGCACAGTGGATTCCATGAGAAGGACTCAGAGGCCCCATGGGTGCCACCGACTGCGAGTCTGTGTGTGCCTCCACTGTGGGTGCTCTAGGGATGGGGGTCCTGTGCCCATGGCCTGTGCTGCCCCTGTGTGCTGGGCCCCAGGTGCAGGGCCAGTGGTAGCCACGGGAGCACCTCATGGATCACAGTGCAGTTTGGGGTGTTCTTTAAGAAGGAACACATGAAAACAGGATCCAATTGCTCCAGAGCCTTATAAGGGCAGTGAGGCAAGGGGCCGAGCCAGTGCCACCTGGAGCTGGAAGCCAGGGCACACACGCTGTCCCCAGGAAGCCTCTCTGGCTGGCAGTGCCCAAGGCTGCGGGCAGCTGGGCGGAGGGGCTGCTGGAAGAACCCCAGGTGCAGTGTGGACTCCAGGGAGCCTGGACCCTCAGGGTGGGAAGGGCAGGAGCGGCTGGGCCTCGGGCTGGGCCACTCTGGAGCCCAAGCTGCTGCCTCCGGGAAGCCCTCAGCCCTCACCTTGGCACATATGAGGCTGGGGCGCCCGGACTTCACTTCGTGAACTCTGGCTGCAGAGGATGGGCTCTCCTCCAGTTCTGGGCATGATCACCCCGGCGAGGGGCTCTCAGCAGCCCAGCGTGGCTCAGGTGACCCCTGCCACTCACTGGGTCATCGCGGTGGGGCCACCTTGTCTCAGCCCAGTGGCTCGTGCAGTGGCGAATGTGGGCGAGCTGTTCCGGAGTGGCCGGTGGCGCTGGTCTCTGGCTGCGGCTGCTCTGGGGTGGGGAGGAGCGTGAGGCTGAGCTGGCCTGGGAGTCGCGGGAGGGCGGACAGAGCCAGAAGAAAGGCACTGCTGGGCCAAAGAGCCTGGGGTGCAGTCCGGAGCCACGGGGCATGGAGGCCTCGGCAGGCCTCAGCCGCTGTTGGAGGGGTCATGCAGGAGCAGCCACGCGTGCAGCGCCTGTTGGTAAGGGGGTCCAGAGAGAGGAGGGGCTGGGCGCCTTCCTGTCCCATGGTTGCGCGTGTCCCACTTCCTGCCTCCCTGGCTGCCTCCCACAGACCTGCTCGCCACTGTCACCAGCAGCGGCCACAGCGCCCGGCCTCCCTGCTCCCGTGGAGGGTGGCCCCTTGCTGAGCCTCTGGCCACAACCTGGTTTGAGTGAGATGTGCAGAGCCTGGCTCTTCTTTCACTCAAGGGCCTGGCCAGGAACAACAGGGAGCCCTCGGCAGGCACGGGACCTCCAGCAGGCCCGGCAGGGACAGAAGGCAGGGCCCCTCCTCTGCATGCTAATGTGGGATTAGCCCCCACCTGAGAAGCTGCAGCATCTCCTCCCAGGGGCTACCGCTGAGCCAGGCAGGGGCCAGGCCCCGCCCAAGTGGCCTGGAACCCCCACCTGTGTCCCCTCGGGGAGGCAGTGTCCCAGGAGGCCCCACAGGCCCCACTGTGGCTCCCGAGTGCCCGCCCACCCTCTCCCTGCAGCCGGCAGGGACAGGAAGGCATCCAGTCACTGAGCTGGGCTTCAGTCCACTTTCCCAGGGGCAGGTTGTTCCCATGACTCTGCCTGGCCTGTTATTTACTTAGGTGCAGGAGGGTAGTGGCAGCTGCGGGCGCACAGTGTTTATGGCGGTGACGGACTCGGTGCACTGGGCAGCGCCTGTCCAGGACCATTGGTTGGCTTGCGTGGGGAGCCATGGGGAGCCCCCAGGCAGCTCTGTGCCCTTGGGAGGGTCGCCTGCATGCCAGCCGAGGTGGCCCTGCCAGCCTTGGCCCAGATGTTCTGCTCGGTGTGATGTGTAACCCGCCTTGATGTGGACTCGCACAACTCGAGGTGGCCCGGCTGCCGTGTACGAAACACCCGTGTCCGCTGGTCTCCGACGCAGGGCTGGGCCCCACGCTCTCCTGAGAGCCTGCGGCAGCCCAGGAGGTTGATGTCCTGGTGGAAACAGACCAGGTGGCAGCCGACCCGCCCATGACAGTGGGGCCTGGACGCCGCTGGTGGCCTCCTTTGTCCTACAGTGAGGACCAGACTGCAGGAGCCGTGCTTTGTGTGCCATACAGAGATGCTTGGAAGGAATGCTGTGTGGGGTCTGCCGGCGGCAGCTCCACATTCACCTGCTCTATTTGTCCCCCAAGCCCAGCAGCAACCAGGGAAGCAGATTATCAACGCTGGGCCTCATGAATTGGACCTAGGGCCAGGCTTCGAGAAATCCTGTTCTTTGTTGGAGACAAAGCCAGGCACGCAGCAAGTGGCAGGCCCAGGGCCGCAGAGCAGCCAGAGCCTTTCAGGAGGCCCCCACCTGCTAGGGTGGGGGACCCTATTAGCCGGCTGGGTGTGGGGGAGGGGCTGGCCCCACGTCAGCTGGGTGGAGGGAGAGGAGCTGATCAATGGGGTCTATTGATTTGCATCTTTCTCTAGGATTTGATTAGAACAATATGGAGATGAAGTGCGGGAGGGGCTGGGCCAGAGCCCTGGGGCAGTGATGGCTTAGGGGTCTTTCATGTTCTGCGGTCTGGAAGGTGCTGAGAGCCACTGGCTTTATCGGATGCGGGTAAGGATCGATCAGTATTAGAAATGATAATGAGAAGCCTTAACCACTTCACGGCTCGGGCTTCCAGGGTGGGTGCTGGCGCAGATCCAGCTCCAGCCTCCACAGCTTCCTCCCCAGGCCTGCGGCTTCCAGGCCAGAGCCAGAGTCCATTGAGGTCCTGGAGCCCTCGCCAGAGGGGCTGGGCACCCCGAGTCAGGAGCTGGACAGGGCCTTGGGGTCATGACCGGCCGTATCTGTGGCACCTGGCCTTCAGAGGATCTTGCCAAACAGGAGCAGGGTGGGTCAGGATGCCTCCGATTACAGCAGCAGAGAAGAGCTGTCGGTCCGGGCCACTGCTGGCCTTTCTGGCACTCAGACGTCCTGCTGTACCCTCTGCAGGCTGAAGGGTAGGGGCCTCTGCTGGGTCACTGAGCACCTCAGGGACTCACTTTCCTCATCTGTAAAGCACCGTCCGCCTGCACTGGAGAAGGGGATCCAGAAAGTGGTGCCGAGGACGTCGTTCACCGCAGCCCTGAGCCAATGCCCACTGCCCAGCCTGTGGGGGAGCACCGAGCTTGGCTGCCCTCTGTGCCCACTCTGGTGAATGCTTCGTGTCCAGGAGTCCCGGCCTATTCCTCCCCGGAGGAAGGAAAACCATTCACTGCTCCAAGTGGTCACAAGAATTGCACGAGTGATTGCATGGGAAGTGGCCAACACAGCCGAAGGCCAAAAAAGATGGCTACCATCATTGTCGTCTGTGTCACCATCGACACCACCATCGTCATCATAACTGGTGCAGTTGTCACGGTGATCATCACAGAGATCACCGCCATCCCAACGCCATCCCTCCCTCCCTCCCCACCACCGTCATCCCCAGTGCCAACTCACCGCACCCTCTGCGCTACCTCT
>NW_004624734.1:759893-848937 GCF_000247695.1 Heterocephalus glaber | reverse complement strand
CCCTCCCCTTCCCCACCCGCCCCATCCTCAGCACCACCTCTACTCCGCCCAGCAACCTCCACACCATTCCCTCTCTCAGTCTCAGTACCCTATCCACCATCTCTGTAGTCCTCCTTGGCCACATCGGCGTTGCCACCATCTTGGCAGGAAAAATGGTTTTCTTCTGAACCCTGAGGTCTGCTCACATGGGTCCCCACCCTGGTTATCTTTATTTGTCCCCATGTCCAGCCCACCCTGGAGACTGCTCATCTGCCCGCAAACCTTCAGTGAGGCCCTGGGCACAGTGGCTCAACCCCCTCGCCCCACATGCTGGTGCCTGTCGCAGGCTCCAGGGAACACAAGTGCCCCTGCCATGGCTGCTGTAGATGCTGTCTGCCCACTAGGCCTGTGGCCAGGCAGGTGGGCTGCACAGAGACGCTCAGGGTCAGGGCTGTGAGCCATGGGAGTCGGAAGCCCCGAGGTCTGCAGTTGGAGGGGCTCCAGCCCTGGGGACAGACACGGCCACCGTGTACCCTGGGTGACGCTGCCGCTGTTCAGCCCAGCTGGGGCTGCAGAGGAAGCTTTCTGACCTGGGCAGCTGAGGATGTGGTGCCCTGGTGGGGCTTGTTTTTGGGCCCAGCATGGGCCACAGGAGGCTATGGGTGCCTTGAGAGTGAGTGGAGAACACAGTGCCCTTGAGGGTCTGCAGTGGACCCACACGGGGCGAGGTTGGGCTGGGCAGGAGCAGAGCTGGAGGGGGAAGGTCCACAGGCTGCAGCACTGGCCTGGGGCTGTGTGTGGCTGGTGGCACCTGGGGGCTACAGCACGGTGGGCAGGACAGCGAGGCTGACCGGGACCTAGCAGGAGAGGCGCACAGCCTCAGAGGAAGAATGATGCTGGCTCCGGATGAGCGGCTTCTCGGCCACAGAAAATGCTTCGTGACGCTCGGATTAATTGTTGATCAGTCCAGCGCGTGTTTGATTGCTGCCTCCTGCGGGCCGGCGCGGGCTCCCCCTGCGGATGACACACCTCCCTGCCTGGGGTGGAGGGAGATCAGACACGGGGGCTGGTGGGGAGACTCGGGGCTGTCTCTGATGGGGCAGGAGATGAATGGGGACTAGCTCCAGGCCCGGGTGCCCAGTGTCCCTGCCAGGACCCCCAGTCCTGCTGACGTGGTGTGAGGGTCTCACCTGGGCATTGTGGGGGGTGGCGGCTTGTCTGGTCCACCTGCCTGAAAAGCCCAGAAATGCTCAAAGCTGATGTGGCCCTGGGGTGGGACAGGGCTGTGATTTGAACCTCAAACTGAGCAGGACGAACCAACAGCAGTCTCTTTAGTTGTGACACTTTTTTAGTATGGAATACAGCACACACAGAAAAGTGTATGAGTCAGACGTGTGCAATGGAGCCGGCAACTTGAGAGCACACTTCTGCGCAGCCCCGTGCAGATTATGCAGCGTGGAGTGCGTGCGGCTCTCCCCGCCGGCGAGGTCGTGTGGTGGGATTGAACTCCACCGCCCTTGGTCTTGCGTCCCCCAGTGGCCCTCGGCCAGGGCATCCAGCCCAACCCCCGGCACGGGCGTTTCTGGTCTGCTTGGCTCTTTGAGGCTGCTTGCTGGAGCCTGTGGGCCTTCGTGGGCCTGTGCTGTCCTGTTGTGCTTCCTGTGGACACTCAGTGTTTCCAGATGCAGTGGCGTGGGCAGTGCTGCTGTCTTGCAGCATGGCTTGTGTGACAGCCATGTCCAGCCCTGAGGGACTCTCACCAGCCATAGTCCATGGCTCACACTGGGGTTCGCTCTTGCGTGGGGCGTCCTGGGGCCTGACCAGGGGCCTGGCCTGACTGCAACACACAAGGTGGCCCAGCCCTAGATGTCCTCTGGGCCCCACTGTCCTGCTCCTCAAAGAAGTGGCTCTGGTTGACGTGGCCTCCAGCGCATTCAGGAGTGGGCCTTGTTGGGAGTTAGGGCGCTGGCCAATTTGGTGACAGGCAGAGGGATCCTGAGTCCTTGACTTTGGGTGGGGCCGGGCTTCTCCTCTGCTTCTTTGTTGCTCCCTCTGGTGGCTGCCTGGGGAGACCTTGGGTCCCACTTTGGGGTCCTCTCTTTCCTGTGCGATCGTCATTTTTCCGGGTGCCCCCTTGATAACAAGACCTGGTGGCTGTGTCTGTGGCTGTTTTTAGGAGTTCTGGGTTTGCTCATTTTAAGGAATTCCCAGCAACAGAAGTTATTTGTTTGTTTAGGGCCGCTGTACCCGCTTGCTCCTTCCCTCATTTAGTCAATAAACCTGTGTGGCATAGGGTTCGCCGGTGCTGACAGCTTACGTGCCGGTAAGGGGCGACTGATGACAACTAAGCTAGAAGCTGCATATTGGTTTAGAGAAGTGCTAAGTGTTGTGGGAAAATATACTCAAAGGGAGAAGGAGAGATAGAAGAAAACGTGGTTTAGTAGAACTGGCTCAGTAGCAGTTTGTAACTTATTATTTTTAACTTTTTTAGCGCTTGTTTGCAGAACATAGCGATTACCTCACCATGGGGAGTTGCTCCATGTACATATGGTTAAAGTGGTTGAATTCATTACCTTTTTCTCGTGGTTGTGCTTTCAGTGAGTTATTTGAAAATCCTTCCTCTGTTCTGGGGCCACCTCATCCTAGCCTCCAAGAGTTCTGTATTCTGCCTCTTTCATGTAGGTCTATACATCTACTTGGAGTAACTTTTGCTCCTGGTGTAAGTAGAGCTCCATATCCATGCAAAAAGATTCCTATCAAAAGCATGCTCTATTCTCCACCATCCCACTACAGCCCCAAGCCAAGGGGCACCGATTCCTGAGTCTGTGTCTGGCTGTGTGGCTCTGAGGGTCCCCTGGCTACCGGGCATCAACCCTGCAGACCCCGTGGTCCGAGTAAGTCTGGATTTCTGGGTACTATGCTCCACATGGGCGCATCCTGGGTCTGGGCTCTGTGGGCTCTTTGGTACCCCTTGCAGACCTTGGGGTTGGCTCACAAAGCTTTCCACAGTTGCAGAAACAGGCTCTGTTGTCTTGGTTGGATCTTACTGAACCACAGCAAAAGTGACATCTTCATAGCATCGTATCTTCCAGCATCACCCTGGCTTCTCTGTAGTTATTTGGTGTTCATTAATTTCTCTCTATGTGACTTTTTGTCTTTTTATTGAGGTTGTGTAATATTGTTAGATCCATTCCTAGGTACTTAATCTTCTGTGATGCTTCTACACACATTCTCCGCTTGTTTGTTGATATAGACAAGAGACTGAGTTTGTCTCCCTCTGGCTTCCTCCAGCTGTCATCCCTGCTGTCCCTCCACTGTGTTGCGTCCTGACTTTGTCTCCAGATTGGCCTCTAGGTCATTCATCCTCTCTTTAGATGCAGAAAACCTGCAGTTGGACATGTGTGCTTAATTTTCAGTTACAGAAATTTTTACCCAATTCTTTTGCAATTTTACCTTGATTCTTCTCTGACATATTTTATCATTTCAGCCTCTTCTAGATGTTTTTCAATTGTTACCCTTTAAACTTAGTTAACATCTTGGCCTCGTATCTCCTGCTCGTGGTCCCTGACCTCACGTCTCTGTGTGTCTTCGTGTCTCTTGTGTTGGCCAGCTGTCCGTCATGGAGTTGTCAGGATTATGCGTGGGTGTCTTTGTGTGCTTGACACCATGCATGAAAAGTACTCGTGGGGAAAATCCGAGCCTTAGGACAATGGTATCTTCCTTTACTATGGCTTTGGTTTGCTTTTGCCAGGTGCTGTGCGTCTGGAGCCCTGGTAGGCATGGTTCAAGCAGAGGTTTCCTGGGCCAGGACCTGCAGTCACCATTGCAGCTCCCACAGGAGGCTGTGTAGGGCTCACCGTGGCCCGAGGCTGGGCTGCGGCTGGGCAGCGGGCCCTGCCTACCCTGACTGTGCACGAGCACCCCTGGCTTGGGGCTCCCCTGTCTGGACTCTGGCCCCTCTGAGGCGTGGGTCGGTAACGAGTTCTTCGCTCTCTGGTGTGAGCTGTTGTCCTTTAAGGGGATCTGGACCATGGTCTCCGGCCCCCTGGCCATCTTCGGGGAAGGGCTAGTGTGGATCCCTCGCCTGCCCTTTCCACACACACCCAAACCCTGCTTTCTGCTTCAAAGAAAGTGGTCACTGCAGGGAAAGCTGGAAAGCAGACACATCTGCCCTTCAGGAGCACTGGTCCTTGGTGGCAGCACAGTGGACACTCTGGGGACCCCCCGATCTTATTATTACTGGGTGCAGAGTGGAGCCAGGCTGGGCAGCTCCATGCAGGGCAGAGCCTGATGCTGCTGGCTGGGCGGCGGTGGGGCTGGCAGTGCCTCGAGCCTCTGCCCCTCAGGTTGCCGAGGTGAGCAGGGCGATGCTGTGCTCAGGGCTGCAGCCAGGCAACCTGTCCCTGCAGCGCAGATGCAATGTACTCGTAAATGCCACCCTGCGGCCCCAGTCCGAGGACCTGCCAGCTGTCGGCCTCTCTGGAATCTGGGTTTATGGGGAGCCCGGGCCTCATAAATGCCAAAAAATGCCTTCTCCGCAGCCCAGGAATCAGAAAACGTGTCTGGGATGGGGCATTCCATCCCAGCGCATAGCTGTCTGCTCAGCGTCTTATCCTTCAGCCATAATTAGTCCTCTCCCCAACCGACCCTGGATTCCTGCTCAACCCCCAGTGCCGCAGCTCCTGGGGCCTGCAGCAGGTGGGGGAGCTGGGGGGCAAGCCCGGAAGGACGAGGGCAGGCTTGGTGGCTCTGGGGACCGTGTGGCTGTCCAGCTTGAGGTCCTCTCTGTGCTGAGACAATGCCTCCCCTCCCAGAGGGGTGCAAGCAGCTGCAGCCCTCACCTTGTAGCCAGCCAGGCGGGAGGCTGGGGTCCTGCCCTGGCTTCTCATGGGGGACGACAGCTCAGGCCCGGGCCAGCGGGTCACTGTGAGTCCCATCCCTGACACAGATGGTGCCCCTCAGGTGACAGGGACATGGTCTGGCATGATCCTTGCAGGCTGGGGGTGGGGGAGTGCAGGGACACTGGGGGGCTGCCGGCTGTTCCAGTGTCAGACAGGGACATTTTCCACTGTCCCCTGAAGAGGTGGTAGGACAGCTGGTCCTTGGGTCTCCTCACCCCTCGGCTGGCAGGGCCTACCAGCCTGGGGAGCCTCAGAGCCCCCCAGGGATGTGGATGAGTGTGGCCAGGCCGGCCTGAGCTCTGTCCTGGAGAAGCCTGTCCAGCCTGTGGGCAGCTGTCTTGTTACCCTGTTCTCTGGAGTGAGGTGGAAGGCTGTGGGCCTTCCCCAAGCCGAGGTGGAGCGGATGATGGTGAGGTGGGCCTGCTGGCCAGGAAGGGCCTGGCACCTTCGCGCCCAGCCCAAGTCCTCTCCCCTTGCCAGGATGTTCTCACTCAGCTCAGGGACACGTGTGTGCTGAGTTTCCAGTACCTGGCTGAAAGAACGACTGAATAAAAGGCAAAACTTCCATTCCTCAGGGTACTGAGGCTCTGGCGAGTCAGAGCCGGGTCTCCGGCTCCTGGCTGCCAAAGGTCTGCAGGTGTGTGGAACAGAATGGGCCCTGAACCCAGCAGATGTTTGTTCTTGAGCCGTACAGGCCAGGGGCAGTGCCCACTCCTGCGTGTGAGCCTCTCAGGTCTGCCGGGAGCCCCCAGGCTCGGAGCGATCCACACGCAGCCCACACGCTGCGTCTTGGAGGGGCCGAAGGACCGGCGGGCGAGACTCATCCAGTGAGGAGACCAGACGGGTGGGCATGGGCAGCTGCTCACTGCAGTCATGGCCAGGGCCACTCTTAGGAGCTGGGGGCGACCGGGTTGGGACTGTGCCTGGAGCGGGGCCGGGGTCTCAGAAGTGACGAGGGTACGGAAAGTGGTAGGGAAGCGCTGGGTGTGGCACGGGAGCGAGGGGCCCCAAAGGAGAGGGCCGCACGGGCCTGCCCTGCCACCCACAGAGAGGACCAGCTGACCTCAGGGTGCGGCCGTGCGGCCGGGCTGCCTGCACTGTGGTGTCAGTGCTGTCCAGGCATTATCAGGCCAGGCAGGGCAGCTGCCTGGGCCGGCTGGGCTGTGCGTGTGGCAGGTCCTTCGGGGAGGCGCCAGCCCTGCGGACCCCACCAGGGCTGCAGGGGGCTGTGCCAGGGACGGGAACAGCATGGGGCCCCAGCTGCAGCATAGGCAGCCTTGGTGGTGTGCAAACCCAGCCCCTCCTGAGGGGCGCGGGGCAGAGGAAATGGTAGCACCTGGTTTGCTACTGTGGAAGCTCGGTGGCTCTTGGCAGCCCTGGTGAAAGCCTTTGAGGGGACAGCATGAGACAGGGAAACCAATGGCTGATTCCCTTCTCGGGTCCACTGTTGGCCCCTCCACGGTGAGCCGGGCAATTTGGATGTCAGTGAAATCTGCCCACCAGATGGACGCAGCCTGGTGCTGGTCCTTGGGAGCCCCTGCTGAATGGGGTCATGGTCAGACAGGACAATGGACAGGATAGTGGACATTCAGGAGAGCCGGGCCCTTCTGGGGAGGGGAGCAGGGTGGAGGTCCAGTCCCCAGCTCCCCAGAGGCAAGGAGGGCTGGCCGCTGGCATCCTCGGGGCACTGCTCTGCCGAGACAGCAGGACCAAGGCACCGAAGAGCTTCTGGAGGTGGCTTCCTGGTGGCCTGGGGACCCTGGGGATGTTGGCCAATGGCCTCCACCTGCTCCCTGGTGGGGTTGGCACCTGGAGGAGCAGGAGACCACGCTCCGTGTCCTGATCTCTCCTCATAAGGACACCGGTTAGCCTGGTTGAGCCCCGCCACCCGGGATCCCTTCAAACTATAAGCCTCTCTCTAAGAGCCCCCACTCCAAGGGCAGCCATCTGGGGGGCAGGAGCTGCAGCTAGGGGTTTGGGAGGACACAGCTCCTGTGCACAGGCAGGAAGCCCACCATCTCCCGGGATGCACCCCGAAGGTCCCCATCCCCTGGCTCCAGGCCCAGGCGCCCGCCCTGGAGTGGACCCCTAGCTGGAGCCCTCAGGCGCTTCCTCCCTCCGTCATGTCCATCATCCTGGTGTCATTGTCCCTCAGCTAATGGAGCCCCTAGTGGCTAGGGTCCCAAGTGCACCCTTCTCTCCCTTCAGCCGCAGGAAGGGGGTGCTGCCCACTCCACCCGGCCAGACTGAGGGTGGCAGGGGCCAGGCTGGTCCCGAGCCCTGCAGGGGACACTGGCCGGCCCTCTGCAGCTCAGGCTTGGCTGGACCCTCCCAGCTGGGGGCCACCGGGAGGAGCAGTCTCAGCCTCCCTCCCCTGCCTCCCCTGTGGGCGGAACTGCCTGCAGCCACCAGCCATCCTCAGGAAAGCCGGGACCTGGGTTTACAACACCACATTAAGTAGACAGCAAAATGTGCTTGGGGGTGGCAGAGGCAAGGGTGACTGGAGTGGGGGTGGGACACAGCCCCTGGCTGCGCCTCCTGCCTGGCACAGGCTACGGGACCAACTGTCTCGTGGGACCCTGTCCCCGACCCTCAGTGGTGGAGCTGTTGTTTGCATGTGTCAATGGGGAAACTGAGGCTGAGGCCAGGAGGGACCTGCCATCCTGGTGACCAGCAGGACGGAGGTGGTCTAGGCCAGGCCAGTATGTGGCCAGTCCTAATGCCTGCCCCTCTTTGCTAACCCTGCATCCTCCCAAGGCAAGGCCGGGGCCTCGTGGTCTTGGGGACTCTCGGGCAGGGCTCTCCCAGCAGGCGTGAGGCCTTGGGTGAGGAGGGACAGGCAGGAGGGGTAATGATGGGCTGGGGGGATTGGTCCCCGGGAGGCTGGTGGTGGCCCTGAGCACTGGGTCCTGTGTGGTCCCAAGCGGCCTGTCTGGGTGGGTGCTGAAGGCACTGGGCTGCCAAGGTGGGGGCACGGGGCAGCCTGGAGCTCGTGACCACTGTGGGGGAGGGCAGCAGGAGCCCGGCATCTGCACTGCTCCCCAGACCTCGGTCTGTGCCGGGCCCAGACAGCTGCCAGCCCCCAAGCCTGCCTCGTGTGCCCCGCCTTCTCAGCTGCCAGGGACGCTCAGACCCTGTCTCCTCCGTCCTCCTCCAGGTAATGTGCACTGCCTCCTGCAGACACCGAAGAGCTGGGCCCAGGTAGAGTCTCAGGCAGGCCTGGCTCCGGGGCCCACGCTGCCCTCAGTTGCAGGCTTTCTGCTCCTGTGTGGCCCCGGCCACCCCTTAGATGCTGTGTCCAGCTGGGGTCAGGCCCGGGAAGCTGGGGTGTGGCGTGGCTCTGCTGGGGTCCATGTCTGGTCTCCACGTGGGGTGGAGGGTGGCAGGGATGCCCGCACGACAGACCTCAGGGTCCCCGCGCTGGGCTGGTGCTGGTCTCAGCTCCCTTAGCCCCCACCCTTAGCAGCTGCTGCTCCCCTCCCAGACCCTCCCAGCCACACCCAGAGGTCCCTGCAGCAGGGGCTCAGGAGAGGCCAGAGGATTGGGCAGGACCCATCATTCAGCCCCCTGTGGTGTGGCAGCGTTGAAGGTGGGGAGGCCAAATCCCACCTCACTGGCCTGCCCAAGCTGAGCTCTGGGGCTGGAGGGGTCAGAGGTGGCCTCCCTGAGGGCCAGGGTGCAGGCCAAGGGGAGCGGGCTCTGAGGGGAGGGGCTGCTCTGTGACCAGGCGGAGGCGGCGTCAGTATTAACCCCACAGCTCCTGGGTGCAGGGAAGCTGGACCTCGGCAGTGGGCATCCTGTGGCCTGGTGCCCACCCATCCACTTGGTGATGGGGCTGAGCCAGGGGTCCCAGGCTGCCTGGCCAGAGGAGAAGGGTGCAGGGCCATTTCTCACTGCAAGAAGCACCGGGATGCTGGTTTGCTGCTGCGTGTGCTGGGAGGAGTGTGTGTGTGTGTGTGTGTGCGCGCGCGTGTGCGCACGCGCTTGCTTGTACATATCTGTGTCGGTGCGTGTGTGAGGGTGTATCTTATGTACAAGTGCATGTGAGTCTCTGTGTAACCCTCTGTGTGTGCATGTGTGCGTGCATGTGTGATGGTGCCTTTAGCTGGCTGTCAGCAGTGTGCTGGGCTCCCACCGCCAGGCCCAGGTCTGGACAAACTTGACCTCACAGAGCTGGGAACGCTGTGTCCGCTCTGCCGTGGGTGGGCGGGGAAGCGCCTATGAGGGCCGGGACTGGGGACTTGGGGCGAGGGTAAAGCCAGCCTCTGGGTGCAGAAGGAAAATCACCTCCTTGCCTACATTTATGATTTTCCGCTTTTTAAGCTCTAGCCTTCCTGGTGGGCGTGAGGGCATCTGGTGGTCCCTGCATGTCCCAGATGACAATGGCGCTGGGTGTCTTTTCCTGTATCCCTGGCCATTTGTGTGTCTTCTCTGACTAGCTGCTCAACTCCTTTGCCTAGTTTTGAACTGGAGCCTCCAGCCTTTCTGTGGTCTTTGTGCCTAAATCCCAACAGCTGAGGACACTGCCAGGCTGGGCTTGCTCTCTGGGGACACTGGGATGCAGACAGGAGAGGTTCCCCAGGAGGGACAGGGCCAGAACCTGAGGGCTGGGGGGCAGCAGAGCCTCCCCAGTGTCCAGGAGCCATCGGCAGGCCCAGCGCTTGGAGTTCCCTAATGGAAGAGTGTGGTAGAGGGGAGACTGGCTTGGTGTTTGGGAGGGGAGGACACTGGGGACTGCTTCTCAGACCGCGCTGACAGCCCCCTCAGCCCGGGGCTTATGCTCGTACACCTGTCCATGCACTGGTCACTCAGCAGCACTCCTGTGCCCCTGGCTATGCTCCTGCCCAGCACGCAGCACCTGCAGAGAGTGGCCAGCAAGTCCCAGTCCCCACAGAGCCCGTGGCCTTCAGCTGCATTACCCAGGGGAGGCACCAGCCTCTGAGCTGTTACAATAGAACCAAACACAGGTGATGGACTGGGAGTGCTGCTAGCAGCCAAGATGGAGTCCGATTTGCCCTCCCAGCCAAAACAAGCAGGAGATGGGCAGACACTCATGAGAAATCTGTCCTGTGGCACTGTACACCCGGCGGCCAGCAAGGTGAGCCCTGCCTGCTCCGCTCCTGCTGGCCAGGGGGTCCTGGCTGGGGTGCAGGAAGGGGGATGGAGGCAGAGTCCTGGACACCTGGGTGGGGGAAGAGTGGAGGGGGAGACCAAGGTGGTGAGAATTCACAGGACAGTGCTGCAGAGGGGGCGGCATGGGACCTGCAGAGCCACAGGGTCCCCCGAGCACCCCTAGAGTGTGTGGAAGGCACCGAAGCATGGACAGCACCTTTAAGGGGTGTGGAAGTAAAAGGCCTGGGGTCCCATGGGGCTGGAGTTGTCTCAGCACGTCTCCAGCAGCCAGGCAGGAAGCCCTGAGTTTCTGAGGCACCAGGCCCATCTCCAGGGACCTGCTTCAGGGCTGGGTGGCTGACTGCAGGCTGAGCAGCGCTCTCCCCTGTGTGAGCACCCTGAGACAGGGCCCTGTGCAGTCAGCTTTCTGTTACTGTGACAAATATCCCAAAATAAGCAGGTTACAGAGAGAAAAGGTTTATGTTGGCTCATAGTCTTGGGGGTTCAGTCCACGGTCAGAGACTGTATCGCTTCCAGGCCTGTGCTGGGGTTGCTTGGCACAGTGGGGGCACACGGTGAAGCAAGCTATCCCTTCGTGGGGGCTGCAAAGCAAAGCCCAGGAAGAAAAGGTCAGGTCCTCAGACCCTGCATCCGCAGTGACCTCAAGTCTCCTGCTAGGTGCTGCCCTTCGCACATGGGCCTGGGGGGACATTTTCCCAACCAGGGCCACCGCCAAGGCTCAAGCTGTGGCCCAGAGGTGCTCGAGAACCCAGCATCCCACAGCATGACACTCGGCAGGTCTGGACTCCGATGAAGAATTAACAAGCGTGCAGATGAGCAGGGAAATATGACCCATAAGGAGGAGATAGATCACCAGACCAACCCAGGACCAACCAGATTCGAGAATCTGCAGACAAGGGCATTAAAACAGTTACTATAACTGCATTCCAGATGCTCAGAAGTTAAGTAGAGACATGAAGATATAAAAAACTTCTAGAGATAAAAGTTACATTGTGTGAGATGAAGAATACACTGGATGAGAGGGCCCCAAATCCTAACCACTAGACCACCAGGGAAGCTAAGAATGCACTAGATGAGATCACAGCAGGGCAGGCATTGAAGGAGAAGGGGCTAGTGTGCCCGAAGGTGGACAGTGAATGATCAAAACTAAAGGGAAGAGAATATTGGTTTAGGAGATAAGCAGATGTCAGCAAGCTTGAGGAATGTCCACGCAGCCCAGTGTGTCTCACTGGGTCTGTGAAGGGGAAGAGAGATCTGGGGTCAGAAACACTACTTGAATAAATAATGGCCAAATATTCCCCACATGTGAAAATGATAAATCTATAGACTTAAGAAGCCCAACTATGGGAAGCACAAAATACATGACATCAGACACCATAATCAAATTGCTCAAAACCAGAGATTAGGAGAAGATCTTCAAGATTTCCAGAAACCAAAAGACGAGGTTGGCACCGTGAACAATGCCACCTGGAGGAAGGAGGATGGGCGTCTTTAAAGGGATGAGGGAAAAACCTATCAACCTAGACGTGTATATATCCCAACATCTTCCAAAAGCAAAGGCAAAATAAAACTTCTACAAACATAAAAACTGACAGAACTCCCTGTCAGAAGACCTGCACTGCAAGAAATGTCAAAGGAAGTGCTGCAGGCAGAAGAACAATGATACAGGTATACATAAGGGATGGAGCATTCCAGGATCAGTGCTTTTATAGGTAAGTGTTTAAGGTTTTTTGGGGGGGTACCAGGGATCGAACTCAGGACCTTGTGCTTGCGAGGCAGGCAGCAGAACCACTGAGCTAAATCCCAGCCCAAGACTTATTTTTACTACTTAAATTTCTTTAAAAGATAATGGGATTATTTAAGCAAGAATAATTTGGTGGGGAGTTTATGACACCAGTGAAAGTGCATTGCAGAACGGCACAGTTTTGGGGCAGACATGGAAGTGGGCTGCTGTCACGTCCTTACAGTGGAGGAGACTGTGGGATAGCCATGATGGACTGTGACAAATTACAGGTGTACACCACATGCCACGAATCAGCCAGCAAATCACAAAACAGTTACAGCTACTTAACCAGCTGGGAAGGCCAGACAGAATTGTGAAAGAATATTTATTTAATCCAAAAGAAGGTGGAAAAGGGGGGAAGCTATGTGCGAAACACCCCACCCAACAACAGAATGCCCAGTGTTCAGAAGGGTGCCTGGTCACTTCCTGGGGCACGTGGTGTTCTGGACCCGAGAATAAGTCCCTGAGTATTAAAAGGATCCAAATCACGAAGAGTATTATCTGATCACAATGGAGTCAATTAGAAATATTTCTGGAGAATCCTTCCAAACTCAGAAATTAAGTAGCATTTTTTGATACCCTACTGGTCAAGAAGAAATCTACAGGGAAATTAGGTATATTTTGAACTGAGTCAAAATGAAAATGCAGAGTATCAAAATTTGTGGAATTTAGCTAAAGTGCTATTTAGAGGAAAGTTATAGCATTAAATATCTAGATTAGAAAAGAAGAAAGATCTCAAATCAAAGATTTCAGTTTGTACCCCAAGAAACTAGAAAAAACAGCAAACGAAACCAGTGAAAGAAGAAAGGAAGAAATAATGATCAAAGTGAAATCAGAGCAACATGAAAGCAGAAACACGATGAAGGGAATCAATGGAACCAAAACTGGCTCTTTGAGCTGAACAATGAAATGAATGAACCCTTAGCCAGAACAGTCAAGAGAAACCAAGGGAAGACGTCACCAGTATTAGGCCTGGAGAGGTGATGTCACACACATGGCTGATATTGAGGATGCTGCTGGGCGGCATTACAAGCACGGGGTGCCAGTGAATCCAGCTTCTCAAAATGGACAGGCTCCTGGAAAGACAATTACTAATGCATGTGTAGGGTGAGGTAGACCACCAGGTTGATTTACACCTCTGAGAGAGCTGAATTTGTGGTTGAAAACCTTCCTACAGAGAAAGCTCCAGGCCCATGTAGCTTTACCGATGAATTCTACTGCACGCAAGGAGGAAACATCACATAACTCATAATGATCTACGGATAGCGGAGGTGTCACTGGGACACAAACATTAAGCCACCACGGGGTAGCAATGCACCCCTCTTAGGACAGCAAAAATTGAAAAGACAGCCACACTGAGTGCCCCGGGTGGGGGCAGAGGGAGGGCGGCAGCTCCTGCAGTCAGTGGGCGGGTGCATCACAGGGCACGAGCCCTGCGGAACAGCTCACCGTCTCCTCCCTCACTAAGCATATGCCTGGCCACTCTGAGGGAAGTGAGATGCGTCCGTCCAGGCAGACGTGAGTGCCCTTGGCTGCTGAACTGCTCTCAGCCTAGGTGCACGGGTGGATAAAGCGTGGCCAATCCTTCCCACGGCTCCCACGTGTCAAGCACGGTAAAAGCATATGTGATTATGTAAATACTTTATGTAAAACTCTAGAACATGCAAACTAACTGGTAATGATAGAAAATCGATCCCTGGCTGGGGACAGGGAGGATGGGAGGCCGGATTATGAAAGGACAAGGAAGGCCGGGGATTTAGCTTAGTGGTTCTGGTGCCTGTCTTGCAAGCCCAAGGTCCTGAGTTCAATCCCAGGTACCAAAAAAAAAAAAAAAAGGACGAAGGGACAAGGAGAAATATTCACACTCTGGGAGGCTGAGGCATAAGGATTGAAAGTTCAAGGCCGGCTTGGGCCTCGACTTAGTGGTTTAGTAAGATCCTGTCTCAAACTAAAAAATAAAAAAAGTACTGGGGCTATGTCTCAGTATGAAGGACCCAGGTTCAATTCCCCGTACTGGAAAAATAAAAAATAAAAAAATCAGTAGAGTGGATAGGTGGGTATATTGTACATTAATTACCTTTACTTTGAGGATGGTTTTCCGGTGTATATGTCTGTTAAGACCTGTCAAACTGTATGCTTTAAATATACGCAGCTCTATGTTAATTACCCTCAATAAAGCTACTACATAAAAATTTAAAAATGAGCTCTGCAGTCGCAGGGTTGCCTTTGACTGCCCAGCAGCTCTGTGGCCTCCAGGTCGGACAGCACAGGTGGGGAGGGTGGACAGAGCAAGACCCAGAGCCACGGCCTGGGAGTCAGCCTCAGGGAAATCAGAAGGAAGGGAGGTGACCTGGGCGGATGCTGGAGCACCAGCTGGGTATCTGTCCAGGCCCCATGCAGCTCACTTCGGGCAGAGGGGTGGTGGCCTCAGGCGGGTGAGGGAGGCGTGGAGCGAGGTGGGGCACCCGACCTGAGGGACTGGCTTGGGTCAGTCTGCAGGGAGTTGAGCTGGCGTCACCTCATCCCTGTGGGCAGGGAGGGGTCTCGGAAGGCGGGCTCGCCCCAGAGGTGCCCGGGGAAGGAAATGCAACATCCGGTGGACACACAGAGTGGGAGCCAGTGTTGGGCTGGGGAGGGGTGCTCTGAGGTGCAGCTGAGGCCTGCACGGCTCCCGAGCTCCTGAGCTCCTGTCTTCCCCTGGGCCACGCTTGGGCACTGCCGCTTAGGGGGAGAGGCTGAGCCCCAGCCGGGGACTCTGGGCACCTGGCATACGGATGCACACCCCCATTGCCTCTGAGACAGGTCCAGCTCCAGGTCAGGAGCCAGGGCGGGGTGGTGGCCTCACTGGGGAAGAGGCAGGGTGTTCAGGGCCGGTCCTGCCCCTCACACTGCCCGGGAAGCGCTCAGCGGGGTGACTTGGGATGACGCAGGGTTGTGGACAAAGAGGCTCCAAGGGAGAACACATCCCGGGGCCTGGGGGCTGGGTGCAGGGAGTGCAGAGCCTGAGCTGCTGGTGACCTCTCTCCCAGGCCTGGGCCTGGCCTTGGCTGGCCCTGCTACTGGAGGGATGTGGCGGCTCTCTCCCTGCACTGTGCCTTCTGTCCCTCAGGCAAAATTGAGCAAACCCATAAAACCCAACGACTCTGATTGCGCCATGACTCAGGAGGCTGAGTTGATAAAATGTAATAAGTTCCCACTTGGATCCATTTGATGGCAGGTGTGGTGTGGCCATGCGCAACTATGCTTACGGTGAATAGACTTATCACACCGTTCATTAAGTGCCATCATCTACGAGGCCAGGCGCAGCGCGGTGGGAAGCCACAGAGGGGAAGGCTTGATTAAATCTGGAGTGAGGCCCACCCTGGCAGGACGGCGCCCCGAAGGCCAGCCCAGGGTGGTGTCTGCGGGCAGCGGTGGGGTCGGCTTCCCCAGCCAGGGCCAGCCTCGCTGGGGCCTCTCTCACCCTTGGCGTGATGGTAGATGACTGTGTTTGTGGTTTGCACAGAAATTCTGCAGCATATTGATTTTTCAATTATGTTGGGAGGAAACAAGAGTGTGACGGAGGGGTCGTGCCTTTGCCAGCATGGCTGAACCTGGCTGTCTGCCCGGTTACCGCGGGTGAGCCGAGGGCCAGTGACCTTGAGAAGGTCCTCACCCAGCTGGGGACACGGAGGCCAGGAGGGGCACAGCTTCTGTACAAGGCGGTGCCCTAGCCTGGCTCGAGATCTAAGGCCAAGACAAGCAGCCCCTTCTGACAGGTCCCCATGGCCCTGCCATCCTGCACTGCCTCGGCAGTCCTCTCCTGGGTCCTTCCTGCTCCACCACCGTGGTGGCCTCCTCTCTTGCCTTTGGGGCTCAGCCTTGGCCAGAGCAGCCCTTCCCAGTGTGTCCCTTCCTCTGGGTCCTCCAAAGGCCTGGTCCTGTCTGCCCAGCCTGACACTGGTGTCTCGAAGTCAGGCCAGCCAGGAGACGGGGGTCCCGGCGGGGTCTCGAGGCAGAGTCAGGCAGGGGCACCACTGAGTGGGGTGTCACTGGAGCCCCTGATGAGCAACCAGGCACAGGGACTGAGGAGCTGGCTCTAGACAGGGAGCTTGGCATCCTGGTGCTAAGGTAGGTGTCTGGGGTCCCAGGCAGAGGGGCAGCAGAGGTGCCTGGACTGAGGCCTCCCTCGCCCTTCCTGTCTGTGGTCCGGGTCCCCAACCCTCTCAGGCTCCTGTAAGGATGCTGGAGTGCATGACTGGACTTGGTCCAGCCAGGGCTCAGCCCTTGGGGCTTCTTCGAGGGAGAGGGGCTGGTGGGGCTGGACCGTGTTCTGAGCCTTTCCGTGGCTGGGGGTTGGGAGCATCCGTGCCTCGGGCTGTTTGCAAAGGAGATGCCTGCTCAGGGCTCAGGCTCAATGTGCACTGGACTGTGATTGAAAAATCAAACTCTTATTTTCTCAGGAAGTGCCCTGTGCATTTCTAAGCCCATAGAAGTCTTTATGGGCAATCAGAGTCCCTGGCGCTTTCCGTTTTTTAAGAACAAGTTGGAAAGGAGACAAAATGGAAAAATCCCACCCCCGTCACCACCTGCTGGCTTCTGTTACAAGGAATCTCTTGCTGTCCCCAAGGGAAGGTGGCACTTCCGGAACTTGGGGGGCCTGGAGCCCTCTTGGATGGGACAGCACTCTGGAGGGAGGCTGTGGGCAGGGGTGGGGGACCGCGGGAAAGAGGGGGCTTCGGGGTCAGGCCCCACATCTGACCGCCAGGCGTGCGGACCATCCTGAGAAGCTTGCTTCCTCTCCCAGGGTCCAGAGTGTTCTGTGACCCCTGTCACACGAGGCTGTCCCTGCGACACCCCATGCAGCCCTCAGGAACCAGGGCCTCCTGCTTCCCGGAGTGCGTCCAGGGCCAAGGCTGCTCGGGTTGCACAGGCTGCTTGAGGGCCACTGTCCTCCTCCAACTTCTCGACTTCCAGGTGGGCCAGGCCTCCAGCCCAGGCCATGAGTGGGAGAGAGGCTGCACCTGCTGACCCGGCCCTTCCTGACGGTCTCTGTGGGTGAAGCATCCCAGCTGGAGCCCACTCAGCCACCGCTCGGGCAGCTTCCCCGGTGACAGGTGAGATGCAGGCATGAAGCAGGGATGGCCGTCAGCCGTGGCTTTCTCCTCTGGCCCAGGATGTGGGCCCCTGGCACCCCAGCAGCAGCAGCAGCAAGGAACGAGGAGCAGCACAGGTGGGGGCTGGGCTGGGAGCAGGCCTCGGGCAGTGTGGGGCAGCTCTGGTTTGCTCTGTGACTGCACAATCCCAGAGCCCACCTGGCTACTTCCTCTTGGACTCCGAGGGGTAAACTGAGGCCCAGAGAGGAGCGGGGCATTCATAAGGTCCCACAGCAAGTTGGAGGTGCGCTGGGACAGGGTGGGCCCTGGCCTGGGTCCTGAGCTGGGGGGCCCGTCCAGGGGCTGATGGGAAGGCGAGGGGCCCACACGGGACAGACGCCCAACGCGCCCCAGGGACGGCTCACCAGTGTGGCCGCACGCATCAGTTGTGCTCATAAATAATTGTGCAGGTAAAGGATTTAATTTTCTCCTGTTTGCCCGTGTTCCTGCTGCCTCGTAAATCTCAGCCATTTATGACTCTCTCTCCAGCACTTTTGCGATGGCCGATAATGGTTGCGTAAGTGGCAGAGAGGATGAATTTCGCAGCAGGTTTTAAACAAACGTGCACATCGGAACAGTAAATAATGCTAAGCAGTGTTGGAGCGGGCGCCCTGGCAGGTCACCCCTTGAGTACAGGCTGCCCGGGAAGGGCTGCTGGGGTCGAGGCTCCGGAGTCCGAGAGTGGGCCTGTCTGAGCCGTGGCTGTTTCCTCCCAAGGACAGAGGCCCCCCAGGTTGGCATGCACACGTGTGCTTGTGCACGTGTGGGTAGGAGCGTGTGTGTGCACATGCATGTGCGTGCGTAGTGTAGTGTGAGTCTGCAGGCTTTCTGGCCTTGGGCCCAAGTGGGCAGTGTGCAGGGTAGCCAGGCCCCAGGCTGCCTACCTCACCGCTGACTCCTTGCTCCCTGGGGAGAGGTGGGCTTGCCTGCTCAGCTCCTGGTGCCTGAGCCCTGGAACCTGGAACCCTGCTACCTGGGGTCTTTGTGGTGATGAGGTGCGGCCTCTGCAGGCACACAGGTGTGACACGCACATCGAACACACTTCCACACACAACATACACTGCACCTGTGCAACACCTCATGCAATGCACACAGCACACACGTGGACACATGGGCATGTACATGTACCGCATGCCAACACACATGTGTAAACATACACATGAGCACACAAGGCACACACATACACATGCATATCTACACAGGCACACGTGTACAGCACACATGTAGACACAGTGCACACTCACACACAATGCACATGCAGAGGCTGATCCCAAACACAAGGACCCAGGCAGCCAGTGCTGGGCTGTCTGAAGCCAGCTTACCCCGCAAAGATGGCCCAGGCTGGAGCCTGCAGGCGCAGGGCCCCATGTCCCCCCTGTTTATTTCCTGCCAGGCCTGGCTTTGCCAGCCGTGGGGTTGGAGCACCTCCTCATGAAGCCATAAACGTAATTGATATTCTCAGCATTTCGAGAAAAAATGTGAGTGTTAAAGATGTACACTACACCTCCTAAAATTCTCTCATATTTCTTCTTTATGGTGGGTTCTAAAATTGGCAAAATAAATTCCCTAAAACCCATTACACTTAACAAAGAGTGTGTTTTGGAGGCAGGAGGTGCTAAGCTGGAGGCCTCGAGCGCTCGGCACTCAGGAGGGCCCTTCCCGGGCGCCCGACAGACATGGGCGCGGCGATGGCCGTGCTCCAGCTGTGAGCTGACCCAGGCCAGGAAGGGCTCATCTCCACGCTGGGCCTCTGTCTTCCTCTGAGGACACACAGTCTTTGTGATGCCTCCACTGGATCCCGCCAGACTCCAGGCACGCTGCTCCCGGGGTTTCTCCCAGCGGGCGTGTGTGCAGAGCTGCTCTCCCTGGTCTCCACCTTCCTCCTTGTGGGCAGTGCATGCAACTCCTTGCCTCAGTTTCCTGGTTTAATTCAGACTGAAAGTCAAAGCTTGTAACTCTTTACGTATGTTTCTTTCTTTGTTATTTTTCTCATTCATGAGACTAATGTCCCCAAGAGCAGGATGCCGCAGTTCTCAGTGTTTAAAACCGACTTGATAGAGGTTTACTTAACATGCCATAAAGCGCATGCCTCTACAAAGCGCACTTTGGCTTTTAGAACAGCTTTGGATTTACAGAGAGATTGTGCCAACTCTGCAGAGAGCTCCCTCAGATCCAAGCTCAGCCCCCCATCATCACCCCCTCGTGGTGTTGACATCTGTGATGCCCCAGGGCAGACATGGGCTGGGGTCAGCGGAAGGTCCCCATTTCCCCAGTGTCCTCACCACTCTCCACTGCCCTGTTCCTGGGCTCCCCTGGGCTGCCTGCATGTCTGTGACTTTCCTTATTTTGATGACTGTGCAGTTTGGGGGAGAACCGGTCCACAATTTTGTAGAACGCCCACCCCTGGGAGGTACCTGCCACCCCTCTCACGGTTGGGCTCGCACTGGGGTGAGGACCACAGAGGCAAAGTGCATTTCCAGATCCCTTCTGGGCATGCCTGTTGACCCCAGCGTCACCGTGGACTCCGACCGCAATTCCTGCCAAGTGGTGTCACACTGTGAGGTCCTTGCCTCCATCCATGCTATGGCTGTGGAAGGCCGCCTGCACCCCACCTCCTGAGGGAGCACCCACGTAGATAACTTGGACCCTCCTGCCCCTGAGATTGGCCCCTCCGTTTGTTTATTTATATTTGGGGCACAGTACACACTGATCCTGCACTTCCAGCTGCTGCCCCACACTCCAACTAGGTCACTGCCAGCTCCTTCTCTTCTGTCGCCTGCTCCGCTCACTGCGGGCTCTGAGCAAGCTCACTTCCTGGCTCCCAGGAGCTCCGGCTGTTGTGTGCACTTCCTGCCCCTGCTGGGCGCTGCCGCTCCAGGCGGCCAGGTCCCTTGATCCTGGACCCACGGGCACTGCTGGGGGTGTTGGTTCCTGGCTGTTTGGGGGTGGAGCAGGGAGGTGCATGCGTGTGTGTGTGTGCGTGCGTGTGTGTGCGTGTGCACGCTGACCATAAACACATGTGTGCACATGCACAGGTTTCTCTATGCAGCTCTCTGTCCGTGCTTGCAGGACTCTCCAGAGAAACCGGAGCGGCAGGATGCACATGCATGCGCACACTCACAGGGACAGCTCCCAGGGTCAGGAGGCTGGGAAGCCCACGGCCCAAGGGCTGCAAATTGGGGACCCCAGAAAGCCAGTGGTGCGAGTCAGCATGTGTCTAAAGGCCTGAGGACCAGGGACCCGATGGGTGAGCCCCAGTCTCAGGGCCAGAGAAGATGAGATGAGCCTCAGGACAGGCATTTCCATGCCCAGCTCTGTTCAGCTCCCAACAGGTAGAGGTGCCGCCTGCCGCCCTGGGTAGGGCTCTTGGTGTTGCCGAGGGCACTGGTTCCAGTGCCAGGCACTCCAGAAACACCTCGCAGACACCCCCAGAACAACGTGGCCCTGTGGCAGTAAGGGGACTGTGGCATCGGCCACCTGTGTCCGTGAAGCTGGACATGTAAGGGTACGGATGCCCCGTTCAGGCTCACCCACCATTGGTCCCCGTGCCTCCAGGGACCCTGGTTCCTGCACTCACAGTGCAGGGCCACAGCCTGCAAGGGTTTGGTCCCAGCCTGGCACTGCTGGGGGTGTGGAAGCTCTGAGAGGTGGAGCCCAGCGGGAGGTCCTCAGGACACTGGCTGTGACCTGGGAGGGGATGGAGGCCCATCTGTCTCTTCCTCTTTCTTCCTGGCCATGAGATGAGGGGTTTTGCTCCACCAAGCACTCCTGCTGTGACGTCCTGGGCCGCCGAAGGCCAATCAGTCATGGCCTGAAATCCTCAGTGAGCCCAAAGAAACCTCTTCTCTCTGCAAGCCATGTCCCAGGTATCTGTTACAGCTGGCAAGGCTGCCGCACGTTACCCCTCCAGTGCCCCTCGCATTGTCAGTGCCCGAGCCCTGGGCTCCACCCAGTCAGCCTCTCTGACCTGAGTGCCTGACACCCCCATGTTCTCCCCGCTCCGTGGCTTTGTCTTTTCCAGAACGTCTCGGAGCTGGATCCATGCAGCACCAGCCTTTCAGACTGGCTTCTCTGTGCTTCTTGTGGCTTGCTAGTCCATTCTCTTTCCCCACAACTACTCCTCCGTGGTCTGGGTGGATGTACCAGAGTTTGCTCATCCACCCACCTACTGGAGCCATCTTGATTGCTTCCGGTTCCTAGCAATTAGGAACAAAGCTGCGTAAACATTTGGACGCAAGCTTTTGTGTGGACATACGTTTGGAAATCAGTTGGGTAAACACCTAGGAATTCAACTGCCGGATCATATGGTAAGACTATGTTTAGCATTGTCAGAAACTGCCAGACTGCCTTCCAGAGGGGTGGCCCATTCTGCACTGCCACCAGCGAGGAACGGAAGTTGCTGTTACGCCACCCTGTCACTGGCAATCAGTATTGTCACGTCTTGGACCCACGCCACCCTGGTACTCACATAGTGGTGTCTCATTGTGTAATTTGCATTTCCTTCACAGAAAATGATCCCAGGCAGCTCTTCCTGCGTGTGCTCCATGCGCTTATCCACTTTGAATGAGATGTTTGTGCAGACCTCTTCTCCATTTAGAAATTGCCTTGATTGTTTCCTGACTAAGTTTAAGAGTTCTTTGTATACTTGCGATACAAGTTCTTTACCTGCTATGTATGAAATTTGCAAAGATTTTTCCCCAAGTCTGTGGCTTTTCTCATCATTCTCTAAATCATGTGTTTCCTAAGGTGGGAGTTTTTCATTTAGAAAGGTCCTGGGTGTGGTGGCACATACCTGCCATCCCAGCACTCTGGGAGGCTGAGGCAGGAGGATTGCAAATTCAAGACCAGTTTGGGCACCTTAGCAATTTAGTGAGATCTTGCCTGAAAATAAAAATTAAAAAACAGAATGTGGAAATAGCTCAGTGTGAAGGTCCTGGGTTCAGTCCCCAGGGACACACACACACACACACACGAAGTCCGACTTGTCAATTTTCTCTTTTCTAGACTGTGGTTTTGTTGATGTAACCAGTCTTGTCATCAACCCCAAGATTGTGTTTTCTTCTAGAAGTTTTATAGTTTTACCATTTACATTTGGGTCTATGATTCATTCTGAGATGATTTCTGCAAAAATTGTCACTGGCCTATGTCTGGATGATTATTTTTTGCCTATGGATGTCCACTGTTTCAGAATGTTATTCGAAAAGAGCACCTTTCCCCCCTGTGTTGCCTTCTTGCCTTGTTGAAGACAAAGCATAAGGTCGGCTGGGTTTGTGAGCTCTCCCCGGGTCTTTGCCGGTGATCGGCTCCTCCGTGCTGTCACCATGTGGAACTGAGAAGTATGAGTCCTCTGGCTTTGTCCCTCACTGTGGCATGGGCTGTCCCAGGTCTTCTGCTTTCGGCACAAACTTCAGGATGGGTTCGCCAGTGTCTACACAAGAGCTCCCTGGCTGTCCCTGGGCGTGCAGTGCCCATGCAGTCCTCCCTGTGGAGTCCGGGCGCTCTGAGCTCCACCACCAGAGTCCTGTGGTGCTCAGCGTGCAGACCCTGCACCTGGCATGTTAGAGTCACTCCTTGGTACTTTGCTTGGGGGATTGTGCTGTAACTAACGTTATTTTTTAAAAACTCCAATTCCAATTGTTTATTACTAGTATGTCAGAGAGCATTTGACTTTTATGTTAACCATGTCTCTTGCAACCTTGCTATACTTGCTTGTTTGTTCTAGGAGATGGATTCACTCATTTATTGGTTTCCAAATGGAAAATTGTATCTGGAATAAATCCCACATTGTCATGGTGTGTAATTATGCTTACACATTGTTGGATTTGATTCGGTGATATTTTGCTGATGATTGTCACATCTATGTTCATGAGAGTTATTTTTCTAGTGACGTCTACCTGGTTCTGGTATTAGAACCATGGTGGTCTTGTGTGATGAGGAGGAGGCATCCTCTCTGCTGTTTTTCGAGTGGCAATTGGTTCTCATGTGGTTGGTAGAATTTGCCACTGGAGCCCTGTGGGGCTGGTGATTTCTGTTTTGAAGGTGGCTAATGAATATCTCTTCTTTTTACTTGGATTTCTGCATATTTAAGTTCTTTATTTCTCCTGAGAGATGTTCGGTCATGTCTTGTAAGGAACTGCTGTTTCATCTTACATTTTTCAGTGTGTAGACATCTGATTTTATATTAGACCCTCAGCATACCCAGGACAGTGGTAGCCACCCCCATTTATTTCTGATTTTTTTCTTAAGCTGGCTGGAGACTTATCACTTTTATTGATCCCAAAGATCTTTTGGTTCTGTTAATTTTTTCAATTGCTTTCCTGTTTCTAATTTCACTGGTTCCAATAATTTTTTATCATTTCTTTTGTCCTTGTTTGCTATAGTTTTAAATTGTTCTTCTATTTCTAGTTTCCTTAGATTATTTGAGGTCTTTCCCTCATTTAATATACATATTACACTACAGATTTCCCTCAAGCACTGCTTGTGTGGCAGCCCAGCAATTTTGAAAAGTTGTATTTTTATTTAGCCCAAAATATTTTATGTTTCCCTTGAGACTTCTCCTTTGACCCATGTGTTACTTAGAAGTGTGTCATTTATTCTCCAGATATTCAGGGTGTTCCACCCTCTCTTCTGTCCTGATTTGTAGTTTAACCCCACTGTGGTCTCAAAGCATCTGCTCGTGATTCCTGCTCCTGGGTGTCAGTGACAGTGTCTCGGTGAGGAGTAGACCTCCAGGGCTGGCCCACAAGGCCTGGGGCTGCTGTGACCTCAGCACAGCCTGGCCCTGGCTGCCAGCAGAGAAGTGGGCACCTGGAATCCTGGTGCTTCTATCCTCAGACCTGGAATTTGTGGTTTGGCGGGGAGAGCAAGGAAGCTGTGGCCAGCGGCCGGAAGCAGCACTTTCATGTAGCAGCAAAGCGTTTGGAAAAACCGTCTCCTCTGATATGCTGGAAGGCGAAGCACAGAGGGGCTTGTGATTTAGGCAGACAGGTTTGGAAACCGAATGTCGCTGGTGTATCTTGGTTGCTATTGGAGACAACAGATAAGGTGCCGCCAGGAAAAGATGCCCTCAGATGCGAATTGCTTTGCAAACAGCCAGGAGGAGGCAACTTTTTCTCATCTCTTAATTAAGGAAAGATAAATCAGAGAAATGATTGATTCAGCAAAGGCCACCTGGACCCCACCTGGTGGCAGAGCAGAGGGAGAGTGTGGCCACCACCTTTGCCGTCACCTGCCAAGCACCGAGACCTTTCCCGTCTGGTGAGGCCACGCAGGAAGAGAGCTGGGGCGGTGTCAGGGCGGTGGCCGGGGTGTGGGCAGCACAGGCCAGGCCTGTGAGTGTCACGTGGGGCGTGTGCAGCGTGGGCAGCAGTGGCCGTGACGCCTTGAGGAGGGCGGTGCCGGTGCCCACGCAGCAGGTGTTTCCCGATGTCCACTTCGGACGTGGCCCGGACAGGGGTGGACAGAGATGAGGCCCCAGGTGGTGGCGCTCAGAGGTGGGGCAGGGGCAGGGGCTCCTGAAAGCAGAGCCAGGTACGCGACTGCCACTGCGACTGCCTGGAACTTCCCGAGGGCTTCTTCTCCTGGGCTCTGGGACTGAACGCATGGCCTTTCTGTGCAATGTGCCTCCGCCTTTTTCTGCCCTGCGGTGGGGTCCTGCGGTGAAGTCACTAATTTGCCCAGACTGGGCTCTAACTTTCGACCCCCTTGCCTCAGCCTCCAGCGTGCTAGGACCACAGGGTGCACCACAGCGCCCAGCTGACTTTCCTAGTCTGGATCCCGAAAGCCAAGTGTCCCAGAAGACCCTCACTGTGGGGACCGGGACAGACCCCACCTTGTGCCATGTGCATCTCGGGTAGGGCTCTGGAAATGTCTGCTGGGTGGCCGCACGGTTGCCATGGACAGCGGGTGACCCTGGCGGCTTGTCCCTTCCCTGCTCTGAGAGAGGGACTTTTCCACCCATCCACAAAGCGGGGTACACCCTGTCCCGCACAGACTCCCACAGTACCTCTCTCTCCGCCACTTCTCCTGCCTTTGGCCACGAGGACGGCGTAGCAGGGTAGGTCTGGGCTCCAGGAGAAAGGGACCATGTGGGGCCAGGGCCCGCACTCTGCTTCCCTTGATGAATTCCTCTAACGCTTACAGTTAGAGGGTTTCCGCCTCCAACTGAACGTGCATCTCTTAAAATACTTTACCAATTCAAGGGCCTCTTGTGTGTTATTTAAATTCTCCAGTTATTAGAGAAATTGGGGGGTCATATGGATTAAGGAAAAATTACTTTGGGGGGAGAAGAGAGTAGAAGATCAAATACTTATCTGTGCAAATAAACTCAGCATCTTCCACAATTAAGCATCATTTGACATTTAAAAAATATTTGATCTGTGTTTTGGCTTCCAAAGCTGCTTCAGGGAGCCGAGACGTGTAAATTACATTCAAATCAGGGTTAAATATAGTTCTTGGAGAAAGATTGTATGATTTAAATTGCCTAATTATTTGGGGAAAATCTGTTCTCCAATAATTAAGAGAATGAGGATGTTTGGCTTGCAGGAGAGAGAGCAGAACTGGGTACCCGCCATGGTACCCGGGGAAAGGATGGTGCCGCTGGGCTGGGTCAGGGATGGAGGCCACACATGAGGCCACAGGTGGGGTAGGCTGTCCCGCCCCATTCCCACCTCCCTGGGGTCTGTGGCCAGGTGGGACACGGACCCTTCAGGAATCAACCAGAAGCCGCAGCTTGGGTATTGAGCCAGAGGCGCCGCCGCCAGCCTTGCCAGGCAGAGAGTGGTGCCAGCTTGCCTGGCAGGGCCACATGGCATATGTGAGCATGCAGGTTGCAGCCAGACGCCTCAGGAGGGGTTGGCAGCACCAGGAGCCAGCAATCAGCTAATTAGGAGCTATTTCTTAAAAGCCACTCGGGGAGGGCTGTGTGTGGCAGCCTGCCTTTGGAGAAATGTCCAAACCCAGGCGGCCCAGCCTCAGGCCCAAGCATGGCAGGGTCCCTGCTGCCTATGACCACAGGGCCCTACAGCCTTGGCCCAGGCATGGGGCACTGAGCCCTGCGGTCTCACCTGTGGACAGGGAGATTTACCTGCCATGGCCGTCCGGGAGGATTAAATGTCAGTGTAGGTGGTGTCCGCATAGGGCTCAGAGTCTAGAGCAGATGCCTGTCCCCACATCACTGCTGTGTGACCTTGAGCAGGTCACTTAACTGCTCTGAGCCCAGCTACATCTGGAAAGCGGGGGGCTGTAGCAGCAGCTTCCTCCCAGGCAGGCGGTGGGGCTCAGGCATCTCCTGTTAGTGAGATAGTGTTTACCCAGTGATTCGTGCCGTGTCTGGCAGGCAAAGGTGCTGGGCTCTGTCATCCTGCAAATATTTACGGAGCACCTGGGAAGTGCCAGGCGCTGGTCCAGGTACGAGCTTCTGTGGAGGATGGGGCAGCGGCTGCTGCTCTCTCAAGTGTGGAACCATTATCCACGCGGAAACAGGGTCATAGCAGGTAGTGATGGCTGAGCTGGAGCCGGGTGGGGCAGAGGGCAGAGGTGGGGCGGCTCAGGGGGACTCGGGTATCACTGGGAGGGGGAAATTGTCCCAGGAGGCTTGGGCAGAACCATGCTGGGGCCTGGGTGGGAGCGTGCATGTGTGTGTGAGTGTGTGCATGTGTGTGCGGGTTCTGGACCTGTTCCTGGGCTGCCCAGCACGTGTAGCTGCGGGCGGGTGGAGGCCCAGTGAGGATGGGCAAGGGACTGGGTGATGCTGGGCACTGCGGGCTGCAGAGCCACGCGCTGGCTGCCAGTTCTCCGTTGTGGCAGCAGCCTGGCACCCTGCTTCTCCACGCCCAGAGGCAGGGTGGGCGGGCAGCTGGGCAGGGAGCCACCGCGGTGGGTGTGAAGATCAGGCCCAGAGCCCACAGTGAAGGCCACTCCAGCGGGCCGGGCACCTCCCTGTCCTTGCCCCGCCCAGAGTGGCCCCGGGGGTGCAATAGGAGGCCTGGGCAACCTGTCCACCTGGGTGTGGCCAAGGGACGTCGCCCAGGAGGCCCCCAGGGCGCAAAGCTGCACAGGGAGGAGAGGCCTGGGCAGGAGGGGAGGGGTCCAGCCCGTGGCCTTGGCCCTCCCCTTCGGGCCTGGGGGCAGCACACAGGGGCTGGCTGCAGGGCCATGGGGGAGGCCAGAGATGCTTCCAGAGCATCTTCCAGAGCACCCGGGGGCGGGGGCGGCAGCACCAGAGGCCTCTCCTGCCCACCCCCGCCCAGCCTTCCAGACAGCCCCGGGGAGCCAGGCCCTGCCTGTGAGCCCGAGACCCCACTGCAGCTCCCTCTGTCCCCAGGCCTGGCCGCAGCAGCCCTCAGCAGGACATGGCCGCTGTCGAGTGCCCGGGTTTTGAAGGACACTAAAACCGACAGACTCCAATGTTCAGTGCCCTCTTGTGCGTGACGCTGGCCCTGGTGCCTGAGTGACCAGGCGTCCCTGAGCCCAGGACCCCAAAGGAACACAGAGTTGGGGCCACAGGCAGGGCAGCCTCATGCCCCTGGCTGGGAAGTGTGCTGCTCTGACCCCAAACCCAGGGCCAGCCTTGGTGATGACGGTGGCTTTGGGTACGAAAAGGCCAGCGTGAGCTTTTACTGCTCACAGAACAGAAGGGCAGACTGCAGCAAGGTGTCCCTGAGCCTGCCCCGGCCCCAGGCAGGGAGGTGGTGGCCCCCGTGCAGGCAGGTGCTGGTGGGAAGGGTTCTGGAGCGCGCAGTTGAGTGTCACCTTTGGATGTGGCCTCCGTGCTCGTCCCCTCTGCAGCCTCCTCCTGGCACTCGGGGAGCTGGCTCGTTCTCCTGTGGCACGGGACAGGGAGCTAGGTGTAGGGACAACAGCTGGGTGGCATCTGAAGCCCCTGACACCAGCGCTGACTGACTAGTGTGCTCTTGGGGGCCACCTTGCAGCCCGCACGGCCCAGCATCTGGGATCCAGGGATGAAGGGACATTTCCTGGAGGCGAGGAAATGTGGCAGAGTGCTGAGGGTCTGGGGGTCACGGTGCCCACCCCCTCTGCCCTGCGGGGCTGATCTCCACCCAGAGCAGCTCCACCCAGGCCCAGGCCGTGTGTGGGGTGGAGCTGCTCCTCTGGGACAGCTGGGTACTGCGGAGACACAGCCCCGGGCCGGCTGCAGATGCGGGGTGCTGGTGGGGGTCCTCCCGTCGCACGAGGCCCAGGCCACCTCTGCCACTCAGCTCGGATCCCAGCGCCCCTCTCTGGGAGCCACAGTTGCCCTTCTCCAGCCCTGCGTCTGGCGTGGCCCTCTCCTGGGCTGCCCGTTCCCAGGAAGAGGTGCAGGAGATCACCTCGAACCCGGGCTCCCCACTGCCCCTGGGCATTTCCTAGGCAGGAGAGGGAGAGCTGCCAGCACAGTCCGTCCCTCCCAGGCCCTGCAGCCTGACCCCTGACACTGCGGGGGACGGAGGCCGCTGCTCTGTGCCCCTGGCTGGACGAGGGGGTGGGGGCTGGTGAATTATTTAGAGTTGCCAAAGGTGTCTGTTAGAAGCTAATTAAAAAAAGCTATCTGCTGAGCAATGCTATAAAAGAATCGTAAAATTCCAATCTCATTTGTTCCACCCAGCTTCCCTGGTTGCACAGCGGCCCGTAAAAGGTGGATGAGCCATTGTCTTCAGGGCTTGAGGGGCCCTTCCGTGCCATCTGAGAGGCGGCCACCCCGCTGGGCACAGAGTTGGAGCTGTGTGGCTCTGGGGAGACAGGTAGGGGCCGGCGGGCCTGCTGGTCCGTGTGTGCTGGCAGCCGGGAGGCAGAGGCCCCGGAGGGCCCTGAGGCCCAGACATGGTCTACGCTCATGCAGGTGAGACCGGGCCTCACGGGGCAAGGTCAGCGCTGCCCAGGCCATCTGCCGTCTGCCCTCTGCCTGCAGCGATGAGTGGCCCTAGCCAGCTGCAGGTCTCGACCAGGCCTTCCAGTGGCAGAAGCTGGGGACAGGACCGCCTTGGCCTTGTCCTGGGACCCACTCTGCCCTGAGAGAACGAAAGGGCTGGAGCGTGGGTCACGGCTTTGGCCTTTGGTATTAACCGCTGTATGCAGTGCTAGCTAAACCAGGTGCCCAGCCCGCCCGGTGGGAGAGCAGGACCCGGCTCAGCATTGCCGGGGGGTGGGGTGCAGGGTGGCGTGGAACTGGTGCTCCGGAGGCGGTGCCCCTCGTGCTGGGCAGCTGTGTGGTTAGGGTGTGGGCTGCAGAGGGGCCCCTCCCCATCTGGGCCTCTGCCCTGGGCTGCCTGGGCTGGAGGTGCAGACCTCAGCCACCTGAGGCAGCAGTGCCAGGCCAAGGAGCCGGCCGCCTCAGGACCTCTTCTGACTGCAGCCCCTTTGCCTTATGGTCGTGGGTGCTGCCTCCGTCCCTGCAGCGCTGGCCCGGCTGTGTGTGCTTCCCAGTGGGCCTCGGCTCTGGGCCACGCAGTGCTTCCGGGCAATGGTGGGGACATTGGAAGTCGGAGCGCCTGCCTCCCAGCCTGTGCCCGTGGCCCCCTGTGAGCAGGCCCAGGAATGTGCTCCTTCTGGGATGACAGCAGACGGGAGGTAATGTGCAGGCCCAGGTGAGGGCTCAAGCTGTAGCTGATACTGTCTCAAACAGCAGCCCCCGGTCTCTGCGGGCTGGGGACGCCGTCACCTGTGCACGTGGCGTCTGCTGTCTGCTGGGCAGGCGGTGTTGATTGTCCGGCCCTGTGGGAGTGGGGACCACGGAGAGTGACTCCAGTGAGGCTGGTAGAAGGTCTGTGGGGTCGATGGCCTGGAGAGGACAGGGAGGCACCCAAGGAGCAAGGGGCCTGCTCTCGGTGCCGCCGTGGGCATCGGGGGTCTGCAGGGGGCTAGCCCACCTCCAGGTCATAGAGGGCCTCTGTGTGTGCTCTCTGGGCCTGTCCTGGGGTCCTGACCTCATGCAGGGGCCACCTGATGACCCCATCGCCTCCTAAGGCCCTGCCCCCCATCGCCTCAGGGTTAGCGTTTCAGCGCATGAGCTTTGGGGGACATGAGCACTCAGACCTACAGACCCGCCCAGCAGATTCAGAGCTGGATGGACCTGCAGACAGGCAGGGCTCAGGGAGCTACCTGGGGACTGGGAGGGGACAGGGCTCTGAGTGGACAACCTTGGGCTCCAACTACAATGGTGTGGAGCGAGGCGGGGCCGGGTTGGGTGTAAGAATGAGCTAACGTGGCTGGGGTGTCCCCAACAGCTGTGTGTGCCCCAGGGCCACTGAACAGCCTGACTAGGTGGGCACTGGGGCCAGGGGTGGGAAGCCAGCCAGGGACCCCCACCCATGGTGGCCTCTTCCGTGGAGAAGTCCTGGGGAGGTGGCCTGGGGTCAGCAGTGTCCTCATGGCCCACAGAGATGGGGTGGGGTGTCTCTCCTGGGGCCAACACCTCCCTGTGCACCCACAGCTGGTCGTGAGCCCTGAAAGGGCTGCCCCACCTTTACCAGGCTTAGCTGGTTTTATTTTAATTTTTTATTTTTGGTACTGGGGATCGAACTCAGGACCTTTCGCTTGTGAGGCAGGTGCCAGAACCACTGAGCTAAATCCCCTTTATTTTAATTTTTTAAGTAAAGAGGCGCTGGGGATTTGGCAGCTAAGCATCCAGGCTCCTTACTAGCAAGTGACTGGGGCCAGAGGACCCGCCCAGAACCCAAGGCCTTCCTGCAGCCCTGGGAGCTCCCAGGCGGGCTGGTGTGTAAATGTGCATAAATGTGTGTGTATTTGTGTATGCCCATGGGTGTACAACTGAATGTTTGTGCATGTGTGCGCGTCTGCTTGTGAGGATGCATCTGTGTGCACATGCGTGTGTGCGTGTGTGTGCATGTGCATGTGAGGTGAGTGAGCTCTGTGGCCCCTGCACACTGGCAGCTTCGAGAGACACAGGTGTTTGGGACGTGCCGATGCCTGTGCTCCTGGGAGGACCCCATGCCATCTCGTAGGTAATGCACCCAAGACCTGTAGTGTGGTCCAACCTCGATTTTATAAAATTTTAAAAATACAAATAGGCACAAGAGTACAAAAAGTCACCCTCATTGCCATGTGCACTGAGACACCCACTGTGGACTCGCTGGTGTCAGAGGCTTCGGGCATTTTCTATGTGTGTACCTGGGTCCTTGATGTCAGGTTCATCCTTACAGGTTAGAATGGCTACGTGCATGGCTTTGTGAGTCTTAAAGACCTTGAACTATGAAGAAACAGATGTTAACTTGGTGTCTGATGGGTGCCCAGCACTCTAACTTGGCTGCTCCAGTAGCTGTGGCTGCCTGTGTCCCAGTGGTCATTTGAAGCACTTCCAAGTCCCCCAACTCTGAGGTCAACCTGTCGCCTCCCCAGCACATGTCCCGACCCCCTTCATCTTGGAGCCCAGCCACTTCCTCCTGCCTCAGCTTTCCTTGCTGCCCTGAGCACCCTCCTGCCAGGGGACCTGTGCACACTGAGAGCCTGACCTAGTTCTCCACCTGCCACTTCCCTGGGGCCTCTGCTCTGGTATTGCTCTCTGATGCCCCCAGTTAGCAGCACTGTTGGGCAGATGTCGGACATGACTAAGTGTCTCTCAGGGCACTTATATTCGTCAGCATTCCCACTACAGGGACACAACGCCCAACACCCGCACCCGAAAGGAATTTTAGTTTGGCTCACAGTTTCAGGGGGTTTAGTCAATGGTCAGCTGGCTCCAAGGCAGAAACATCATGTCAGAAGAGCGTGGTGGAGCAAGCTGCTTAGCTCATGGTGGATGGGAAGCAGAACAGGCAAAGAAGCTCCAGATAGGAAGGAGGTGTCAGGGACCATACACAGTGCCCAAAGTCACACCTCCATGACCCCCCCAGACACCCCTAGAAGCGTGCTCCACCACCCCTGGGCAGAGCCCAGGTCCTTCATGTTGACACCACACCATAATCACCCACTCATGTTCCCCCCAGCCAGCATTTACTCTTCCTTACCAGCTTGGTGAGCAATGGCCTCAGCTTCTGGATGTATCTGCCCAGTGTGATGACACACTTTCCATGCTCTTGGCAAGTGTCCTTTTGTGCCACATTGACATTTTTCTCACTCTCCTGACCAGCTGCCCATCTTCCTGTTGGCCCTGGGTCCCTGGTATGGAGTTTGCTCTGCTCTGTTCCAGCAACGAGGGGGACGTGCAGTAACAGGACTCAGCACAGGAGGCTGGGGACGGGGCAGGCACTCCCGTCCCCTGGTTCAGGCTAGCGTTTGGGGCGGGCACAACTCAGTGACCGCAGCACGCATGGGGATGGGCTCTGAGGGCCAGCGGGGCCACCTGTGGCCAGGCCTGCTGGGCTAGGATCGGGGCTCGGCCACACAGTGCTGCCACCCCACAGCCCTCACAGTCTCTTCTCAGCCCAGTGGTGCCAGGGGCTCGTGACTAATGCGGAGCAATGGCCGAGGCCTCCCTGACCGCCAGGGCACTACTGCCTGGGTCGAGGGGCAGGTGACCAGGGCTCCTGCACCGTGACCTTGTCCCCGCTTGACTGGGAGTGCAGCCCATCCACCCTGCCTCAGATCACTGAGGTCAGGGGCAGCAAGACGCCTGCTGGCCGGTCCCCTGCCGCCCCCAAGGTGACTCGCAGAACCCATATCCATGCGTCTGGCCAGGATGGCCTCGAGGTCAACACAGCCCCCTCCAGCCTGTGCCAACACCTCTGCCGTGTGGCCTCGGACCCTAGCAGCCTCACCCTTATTCACGTGGCCAGGTGAATGCTGCTGACTTGAAGCCCCTGGACCCATGGTGCAGGGTGGCCCTGCTCTGTCTCCTCTGCTCGCCACGCAGGAAGGTGGCTGCCCGGGTCCCAAGCTGCCCTCTCCTCCTGACCCCATCTCGCACCCCTCAAGCCTCTCAACAGTGACCGGTGTGGACGGCACAGGTGCCCTGAGCACTTGCTTTGCTCCTGAGGAGCTGCTGCTGGGCACGAAGCACCTGCCTCCTGACGGGTGAGTCCTGTGGACTTGGAGCCACGTCTGTGCTCATTCCCAGAAGCATGCCTGGCTGCACCCAGGCCACGCGTGTCCCCGCAGGCCTCCGCCTCCCCGACGCCTGTCCTCTAGCATCTGGGGACAACCCTGGGCGAGCCCCGAGCTGCCCCAGCGGCCTCACAGAGCGCATTCTCGGGGCCCGGTTGCTGGGTCCATGACACACACTGGCGTTCTGGGGGCTCCGGTGTGGGGCTTCCCCTCTGCACGCGGCATCGCAGACACAGCCCTGAGCGGGGTGTCCCACAGCCAGGGTGGCCAGGTTGTCACTGTGCGAGGCAGGGGCCAGGCCGGAGCAGTGGCCCCAGCCCCGCTGAGCGACTCTGCGGCTCCTCTGAGGACTCCACACAGTGCCTGCACACACGGATTACTCTGGTTATCCCTTTAAGTCATTCGCAAATACTGGCTGAATCCCAGAAGTACGTTCTCACCCCATCCTGCCTGGGGCGGAGGGAGGTGAAGATGGGAGCCAGCCTGGCGGCTCCGGCACACTGCCATCCTCCACCGGCTCTCTCGAGGCAGGTTTTGTTCTCCTCAGCATCTGTGGTCTCTGATGGATCCTAAAACATTTAGTAAATATTTGGCTTCCTCTTTTAGAAGCCAGTCCCTTCTGAGTTCCCTATGGGGACTGCGATGGTTCCCAGAGCTCCAGGGAGCCCACAGCAGAGCCTTGCTGCCCCCCCCCCAAGTGGCCCTGCTGTCCAGCCGGGGTGAGGAGCATGGGGCCCGTCCAATGCCAGCGTCCCCTTGAGAGGAGGAAGGCTTTGCTGGGATTCTTTGGACTCTGGTCCTCAAGAGGCTGGGACAAGAGGCTGCACCCAGGCCAGACCACCTCGGGGCAGGCGCAGAGCAGGAGGGAAGGCCGGGCAGGTTCAGGCGTGTCTCCTGGGGCCGACCCTCTGCGGCGGGGTGGAGCAGTGGTCAGATGCGCCTGACCCAGTGTTCAGGGTGCACCAGTGAGTCCTGAGCCCTGGTTCTCTTACTCTGACGCGGCTCCCAGGTAGCAGCATCGCCATAGCCGGGGCTGGGTGCCAGACCCGAGTACACTCAGCAGAGCTGCCGTCCATGGAAGCTCCCCAGGCAAGCTGGCAGCTGGTGTCCAGGAGCCCGGGCTCCAGAGGCCAAGGAGGGTCCTGGTGGTGCCAGGGTCTCAGCAGTCTCCTCCCGCAGGGCCTCTCCCACCTGGGACAAAGCGTGGAGAGGTGAGGAGGGACCACTGCCTGGAGGAGAACTTGCCCATGGGGACAGCAGGGGAAGCCCGACCCACCTGTGCAGGCCGGACAGGCTCAGAGCGGGGTGACTTGGCCCTGACGGCCACAGTGAGCTGATGGGCCACTGTCCTGCTGCCCGCACCCCGCACTGCCCGCTAAGTCCCGCTGTTCACGACTACTGACAGCAAGCCAGGCCCATAGATCTGGCCCAAGCCTGACCGGGAGTGTGAGCACAACCCACCCCGATGCGATGAATCAGCAGGTGGAGGCCGCAGTCTGCGACACGTGGTTGTTTCAGTGAAGATGAGAAATAACGATCAGGCTAAAGCCGGTTATTAAGAAACACTCCCGGCACCGGTGTGCTGGCCAGGGCTGCTCCACTCCCCGGCTCCTAACGGGAGCTTCGTTCCCAGGGCCTGGCTCTCCCCAGCGAGGCAGCTGCTGCTCTTGTCCACCGTGCTGGAGCCAGGCCAGGAGGCTCTCGATCCTTCCCCAGATGGGCCAGGGCACACGAGGGGTCTGGTGAGGACTCCCAGGCCAGGTGGCATTGCTGTGCCAGTGCCCGTCTGCCCATGGCCTCCCAGTCCACCCTGCTACTCAGGATAGAAAGAGAATTAGTCCCGCGATTGGAGTTCTCGGACCCCAGGCTTCAGGTGCTGGTGAGCAGGGTTGGGGTGCGCTGGGCCCCAGGAGGCCACACAGGCGTGTGATGGGGATGGGCTGGGGACTGACAGCACCAGGGCCAGGGAAAGCTCAGAACTGGGCCTGCCTGCCTCCCTCCCTCCTGGCCCTGAGGCTGGCAGCTTTCCCAGGGTCCTCTGCCGGGTCCTGGCCACAGGTCTCCGTTCGCCTGGGTGGCAGCTGTAGCTGGCGCTCCAGAGCCCACCTGTCAGCCCTGGGTGCTGTCTGCAGGGGTCCCGGGCCCAAGTTCCTTTCCTGGTGGTGCCCCTGCTCTTGGGGCTGGAGCCTGGGCAGGAAGGGGTTAAAGTGGGAAGCATCTTGCAGGGCCGTGTTAAGAAAATGACATTCTGCAGTTTGACGTCATGTTAATTCCATTTCAAGGCTGCTTAATCTCATTTTCCCAATGACTAACCCCTGGCCTTGGCCCCTTCTCTGAGGGAAATGGGACCCTTTCCACAGAGACGTGGCGTCATCGTGCCCTGCTGCACGGGGCCTGGATGGGGGCAGGGCCCTGACCCCGGGCCCTCGCTCAGTCTGCTGCTGTCCCAGCCGCCTGCCTTGTACCCACTTCTCAGGCTCTGTGTCTGGGTGGAGGCTCCGGGCGGCCAAGTGGGAGAGGGGCCAGCTTTCAGTGACACCTGCTGCGTCTGGCTGGGCCTCCCTGGCCACCAGCAGGGACTGAGTGAGGCCCAGCGGCCAGGACGGTGGCATGTGGGGCTCAGGGCTGGGAAGGGCCCCTGTTGTCAGCAGCCCTCAGGGAAGGAGAGGAGCTGCGAGCTGAGCTCACTCTGCCCTACCCTGGGCTCAGGGGCCACAGCAAGCGAGGACCTGACCTCGGGGGACAGCAGCATGGCTGCTCCTGGGAGAGTTGGTGCTCTCTCGGGTGATTGCCAGCTGTGGGAGCCGCAGGAGAACAGGCCAGGTGTGGGTGGGTGTCCACCTGCTGGGTGCCCCTGGGCAGTGGGTCCTTCTTGCCTCACAATGGGCCAGGCTGAGCACCGGGCTGGGACCTCTGGTCAGGGTCAGGCTGGGCAGGGTCTGACTGCTGTTCTTCCTTCCTCTTCTTCCTGTCTGTCCCAGCTGCTCCCAGGCCTGGACTGGAGGTCCACCACGGGGTGACAGGTCTTCTCCTGAATCCAGGTCCCCAGGACTCTAGGGCTCAGGGCCCTGGGGTCAGGGGAGCAGGAGGAGCACACCCCAGGAGGGCCAGGAGGCTCTAGGCTGGGAGTGAGAATGGTAGTGGGATGTGGCCTGTGCCTGGTCCCTGCAGGAACCCCCTGTGCACCCCAACACTTGAGGACCCGGGTCCCCGCACTGTCTGCATGGGACAGAGGCTCCACCCGGGCCGTGGAGCCTGCAGGGTGCACGGGCAGGGTGGTTGGCGTCTGTGGCAGCTCCATCTCCCCCAGGTTTCAAGCAGCTCCCCGAGTGACCCCTAGTGCCCGGGGCCGACGTGGCAGCTGAAGGGGCACAGCCCATGCGTCCCCCAGGACTTGCTGTCCGCTCAGCTCAGCGTCAGCTCTGTGACAGGGGAGCAGGGCCTGCACCCCAGGTCTCGTGTGGGTCTGGAGAAGTCTGCGTGGCTCTGGCAACTTCTCGAAAGAGTTCTTGGAACTCCTGAGGACTGAGGCAGGATGGGCGAGGACGTCACCCAGCAGCAATTGCAGTGAAAGCTTCCTGAGTGTGTGTGGTGCCTGCACTGCAGGGTTTTTATGCCCGGGAGTAGAGTGGGGGCCTGCTTGGCTCCTGGCTGTGGGACCCCACACGAGCGCCTCACCGCCAGCCTGGGCTTCCGCTTGCAGGTAGGGTGCTGGTCCTAGGGGTGCAGAGCCCCTCCTGGCAGATGGTGGGTGCAGCCCTGGGCCGGCTGTTCTGCTCCGCTGCTGGTGGGTCTAGACAGGCAGGGCGGGTGCCTCCCCTGGGCCTGGCACACGCTCCGGTTATTGGATTATCTCATTTGCAAACAATAAATGTCAACAAGCAGGAGCCCCTCGTCAGGCTCCCCTTCCAGGATGCAAATGTAGCCTTTGTCTGCCTCTGCCCTTTATTAAAACAACCGCAGTGCCAGGCAGATAAACAAGACAATTAAATGTAAATGATGTCATCTCCCTCCCTCATCCCCATTAATGAGGCACCCGGGCCCTGGTGGAGGTTGAAGGCGGAAGCTGGGAGATGCAGAATCCGATTAAAAAGCAACTGAGAGGCAGCACTGACCTTTCACTTTTCTACGACTGACCCAGCTCCCGGGAGCTAGCATGGCAGCTGGGACCATCGGGCTCGGAGATTTATAGCCACTGTGTTTAAGGAGCGGATATTTACTGTCTCCCGTAACAAGCTGGCGGGATGGGACCGAGGAGCCCAGTTGTGTTTCAGAGCCTGGGGTGGGGGGCAGGGACCAGGCCAGTGGCAGAGAGAGAGAAGGCCTACCTGGCACCACTGGGTGCATCTGTTGCTGCTGCCACCTCATCTCTGATGCAGAACAGCGACACCAGCTGCATCCGCTGCTGTGTCCTCCTTGGTCCTAGGCGCTGTGCTTCGTGGGGCCACTCAGAGGGGGCAGGCCAGGCATCTCCTCCAAGGCTGCCCCGACTGCCAGAGTGGGGGACCCTGGATTCGCAGAGTTCTAGAGCCCGGCCCACAGTGGGTGCCTCACATTCCCACCACGTGGGCACCACAGAGCAGGGCTGGGGACAGCCCTGACCGTGCCAGGTGCACAGTGCCCCCGATGCCAGGACCTTCAGGGCTGCTTCTGCCCCTTGCATCTGCTCTGAGGAGGGAGCTGTGGCCACGAGGGTGCCCGTGGGACACCGTGGGCCTGAGAGTGCAGTGCTCACTGGGGTTGTTTCTCGGGGACACAGGTGGTGTCTCTACAGGATGCTGTGCCCGGTGGCCACGCTCTCCTGCTCCCCCAGCACGGCCTGTGTTCCCGTGGCACCAGGGACCGGACTGAGAGCAGTCACTGTCGGTCAGGTGGGCGGCCCTGCAGGTGAGGGCCCGGCTCCCATGTGTCTCTGCTCCCCACAAGCTCAGCAGCCCCGAGAGATACAGTCGGGGCCTCAGGCTGGGTCCCCAGGACCCTTGCCCCACAGGAGTGCTATCTGCTCGTCCTTCCTGTCCTGCAGCCTGTGCTTGGGCTGTTGCCATGGTTGCCACCCATCTAGCCACACTGGGGCCTCCAGGCCACCTGTGCTTCAGCCCTGAGCTCGGGCTGGGGGGCTCGGGGAGGCTGGGGCTGCTGCAGAGCATTCGTTAATGGGGCACCAGGCATGACCCTGGGGTGCCATGGCGCAGGGGCCGGGTGGGAGGGGCTGCAGATGTGCCCCACCTGCCTCCTCAGGCTGTCTCCCGGGCTCAGGGCAGGGGCCCTCGCATTGGGCCCACAGTCTCACAGCTTCCCCTCACTTCTGATGGAGGCTGCAGGCAACACCTGGGAGAGGACAGGCCAGGCCAGGACAGGTGGGTGGAACCTCTGCTTGTCACAGGTCCCCCGGGGACAGAGGGGCCCAGGCACCTCACCAGCAGCTGTGGGGGCCAATGTGGGGGACCTGGAGGGCAGTTTGCTGAGGCCACCGATGCCGAGTCTGGGGGCAGAGCAAATCCTCCCACAGATCTGCCGCCCGGAGTTCACTGGGGTGGGCAAGGCCAGCCCCATCCGGAGACTGTCCTGAGCCCCAGCTCTGGCAGCTGTGGCGATCCGTTCTGTCCCTTGGCTTGGAGGCAGCCCTCTGCTCTCTGCCCACCCACACCACGTTCTTCCCCCTGTGTCTGAGTCCATGCTGCCCATCTCACAAGGACACCAGTCCTCCTGGGTGAGGTGCATTCTAACTTAGTCACCTCTGTGAAGGCCCTATCCCCAAAATCAGTCCCATTCTGAGGGGCTGTGGCTTTCACAAGTGCATGTGAGGGTCCACGATCCAGCCTGACAGAGCCTGGAGCCCTGGCAGGATGCGGGCCGTCAGCTCTGCCTTCTCTGGGGTGCTCTGCCAGGGTTCTGCTGCACCCTCCCTGGGCCATCTTGGGGCTCAGTGGCAGCTGGCCAGTCGGCCTGTGGCACCTACTCAGTGAAGGCCTGGGTGCCAGAGTCATCTTGGGCGCCGGCCAGCCTAGGCCCGCAGGGACCGGGCTCAGGGTGTGCAGCTGGGTGGGCACCCCGAGCCCCAGGGCCCGCCTGCGTGGAGTGGCCAGGGCTGCGCCTGGTGCCCCCTGGGTGCAGCCCTGGCCCAGCCTTGGGGTCCTCTCCACGGTCTGCTCCACCCCAGGAGAGACGGATATGCGATCCCTCCCCAGGCTGAGGGCTGAGCCCGGGCAGGGGCAGCAGCTGCTGCAGGGTACCCGGCCATGCCGAGGGGCCTGGTGTGACCTGTGGGTCACGGCGCCCAGCTGGGATCTCTGGGCTAGGGGCCCTTGCTTACTCATCTCTGGAGTGCCCAGTGAGTGCCAGGACAGGGTGCACACCCACCATACATTGGGGTGGGCCTGCCTGGAGCCCGGGGTGGCCCACAGGGAACAGCCTGTGAGTTGAGGCGGGAGGGCCAGTCAAGAGGCTGGGATGCAACAGCCCTGCCAGAGGGTGCCCGGGCAGGACAGGGCACAGTGGGCAAGGGAACGTCCTTGCCCTCTGGGGACCTTGTGCCAGCGGTCCCTGGGCCTTGCTCTTCCCTGGGGGCTCCCTGGCATGGGGGCATCCCTGCCTTCTCCCTCCCCAGTGTTGCCCTGGGAGAGGCAGGTGAGGCTGGGGTGCAGGGACCCTACATGGAGCCTTCTGGTAGCTGCCAGGCTGCAGGGTGCTGACCAGGGTAATCATCAGTGGGCTGCACCTCTCCCCAGGCTTGGCCACCTCCCTGGGACCACCGAGCAGCCTGAGTGCTCTGGTCAGCTGGATAGGCAGGTGGGCCCCACAGGCGTAAAGAGAGCAGGACGGAGCCCCAGGGTCTCCAGGGTGGAGCCTGCAGGGCCTGGTGGCTGGCAAGAGGTGCTGCCTGGGAGCAATGCTGTCCCAGACGGAGCCTGGAAACAGTCCCCACCTCGGGCTCGGGTGCGGGGTAGCTGACATGGGCCTGAGGGGCAGGCTGGAGCCCTCCAGGTGGCCAACATCTGGGCACACACAGGTGCTGCAGAGATCCCTGCCAACCTGGACAGACCCGGGCCCTCCTGCTCACCGCACAATGGGCCCCAACTCGAGGAGCAGCCCTGTCCATGTCCTCCGTCCCCAAGGGCACCTTCTAATCCTGGAGACCCGCCGTGGGCTCAGCCAGGAAGCCCCTGAGGCACGCGCTGCAGGTGTTGTCGACTCCTCCTGGGCATGAGCCCTTCCTGCTCAGGGCCCCTTCGGTCAGGAGTCTTGTCTGCCCTCCCAAAGGCCTCCCCAATGCCGGAGCGGGTACAGAATCACAGTGAGTGCACCTGCCTCAGGTGCCTATCACTGAGGAGCGTCCTGCTGGTGCCCAGACCCCAGGGACAGAGTCGCAGCCTCCTGCGACTGTTGGGATTGGCGTGGCCACTCTGCCTGCCGGGAGCTCTGCCAGGCTCCCTGTGGGGACCGTCACTGGGCGCAGGAGGCCGCGTGGGTGGCCTGTGTCATCCGTGTACACAGCCTGTCAGGTGAGGACGTTCTCCTCTCCTCTCAGTTTTCTGAGACTTCCTCACCTTGGCTGAATTTGTTAAATGGCTTTCCTTCCTGGGTGACACTCTCCTGTGAGGCCTCCTCTTCGCCTGTTAGCAGTGCATTGCGCTGATTGATTTCCCACCATTAGACCAGCCTTGCATCCCTGGACTCAAGCCATTTGGTCACGGTGCGGAACTCTTTTGATATATTGTCACATCTATTTGCAAATATTTTGTTAAGGGTTTGTGCCTGCATTGGAGGGATATTGATTTGTGGTCTCCCTGTGGCACAGGGTGCAGCCTTCAGGGCTTTCCCTTCCCTTGAGACTTCTGTTCTAATTTCACAGGTTGCACTGTTTGAAGGTGGACACCCCTGATGGTAGCCATACTGGAGGGGGCTAGCTCCCCATCCTGGGCCCCCAGCCCTCGAGAGGAGCCCTGGCCTCTTGGTGGCTTTGGGCCAGCCTTGGGCAGGCATCGTTGGGGGTGAGGTCAGGACAGCCCGGGTGGGCAATGGCTGGGCTTTCCCTCTGCTCTGTGATGGTCGGTGGGGAGTGGGGCTCCTTGGCTACAGCACCTGAGTGATGTGTGGAAGGGGGTGTGCAGCACAGACACCTGGGGGAGAGATGGGAAGAAGCTGGGGGCCCCTTGTTTGTCCGTATCTCCTACCCTGGGACTTCTTGGGGTAATGAATATCCCGACACCCACTTCTGACCTCGTTGCAGCCCTTGGCAGCCCTGGGACGGAGGCCAGGCGTGGACACGTTGCAGGACCCCAGGGCAATGGGTGGATTGGGGTGGAGGTGAGCGTGGATCTGAGACTGGAGGAAGACTGCAGGACTGAGTCTGAGTGGAAGGCTGCGGGGCAGGCCGTGCCCGAGCACTGAGGGCCGAAGCCAACCAGTGCAGCCAGGGGCAGCGGGGACAGTGGGACCCAGAAGAGGGCTCCAGGGAGGAAGCCGCAGCCCACCTCAAAACTGTGCAAGCACCCCGCAGAAGGAAGCCCCAGGGGAAATGTAAATTACCAGCCAGTTTCAAAGCAAAAGTAAGAAAACTACAGACTGACGTCCCTTGTGAGTCCTTAACAAAAGAGCAGGGAGCAGGAGTTGGCAATATAGAAAAAGAATTGTACACCGCAACCAAAGGGATTTATTCCAGGGACGTAAGGCCTATTTACCATTTGAAAATCAATCATCGTAATTCACTGTGCTAGTGATCGTAGGATAAAACCACAGGACAACATCAATCCATGAAGAAATGTTTAAAAAAAAGTACTTTGATGGAATTCAGTACCCACTGGTGGTAAATGCTTAGCACGCTGAGTGAAGGGAACGCCCTCCTTCACAAAGACCACCCACAAACCCACGGTGAGTCCACTGCATGTTAGAGCTGTGGTGACCGTGAGCTCTGTTCCTATGGTCAGGAGCAAAGCCGAGACACTGCCCTGGCCGCTCTGAGGGCCGCAGTGCTGGAAAACAGCAGCATAGCAAGGCAGGAAAAGACAACGAAAGACATTCAAATGGCAAAGGAGGAAGAGGATCATCCCAGTCTGCAGGTGACACTGCTGTTTACATGGAAAACCCTGCGGGATCCACAAAAGTCCCTAGAAGGAATCCAGCAAGCTTGGGGAGATAAACATGGAAGCAATGAACACGTGGACACCGAAAGATGGGACTGAAATACTGGGCATCCACCTGAGGGAACTGGCTCAGAACTCCCCTGCTGACCACTGCAGGACACCCAGGAAAGACACCAGAGAGCTAACAGAGGAATGGAGGGCCATGCTCGTGGATCGGAAGACTCTGCGTAGTCTCGATGCCGTTCTCCCCAGACTGATGTACAGAATTCATGCTATTCCTATCTAAAAAATCCCAGCAAGATTCTTTTTCAGACAAAGAAAGATAATTATAAAATTTACATGAAAATAAAAAGGAACTAGAGTAGTGGAAATGATTTTGACCCTAGAAAAGGAGGGGTCACTGTACTCCTTTTGAGGGCTCACTGGGTGGGGACGTCAGTTACCACATTATGGCACTGGCCGAGGGACAGACTCATGGACCTGTGGTGCAGACAGAACGCCAAAAGACCTGTGCACATGTGCCCGGCGGATTTGTGACAAAGGGGCAAAAGTAACATGGCCTTTTGGTGAACGTTACTGGAGCAACCTGATACCCACAAGCAAAAGACCAAAAAATAGCTTAACCTCAGTCTCATACTTTGCATAAAAATTAGATCAGAGTGGATCGTTGACTTAAGTATAAAAAAAAGGTGAAAGAAGAAACCTTTAAGGAAAAACTGAGAGGAAAAACCTTTGGGAACTAGGGCTGGGCAAAGGGCACATAGACATGTCACAAATACCAGCATCCTCACAAGGAAGCACCGATTAGTTGGGATTATAGAAATTGAGCACACGTGGAAGAGCCTCTTAGGAGGACGCAAAGATGCAGTTTGGAGGAGGAGAAAAGATTCAAAGCCACAGATCCGACAATGGATCAGTACCTGGTGTGCACAAGGTACCCTGAAAACTCTATAGAGAACCAAGCCAAACCAAACTAACCTAAACCAAGCCAAGCCAAGCCAAACTGAGCTCAGCTGAGCTGAGCCAAACCAAGCCAAGCCAGCCATCCTACTAGGCATGAACCAGGAGCAGGATGGGACTGTCAACTGAGAAGGGGGAGCGGCGAGAGAGCTAACAGAAGGATGTATAATGTCGTGGGCCATTAGGGGAAGCAAATGAGCTGCACAGTGAGAACTACCACACACCTATCACCTGGCGAAATTGAAAGACAGATGACACGGAGCACTGGTGAGGCTGGGGATGTGGGCTCGCCCTGTAAAAGGGCACAGCAGGGTCTTAGAAGAACCCATGCAGCTGCCGCGGGACAGCGACCCCAGCCCTGCCCCGAGGAAGGAGGCTCAGGCTCATACAGAAACCTTATGGACGGTTCGAGCAGCTTCGTTCTTAACAACCAACCTGACCTGGAATCAGCCTGGATGCCCCAGTGGTGAATAGACAGATAAACCATGGTCCTGCAGGCTGCCCCTGCCTCACAGTGGTCCAGCTGCTGAGTTTTGATTTTGTGATGGAGGTGCGAACATGAGATACATCCAGGAGAAACTGTGATTTGAATTTTGAATTGTGATCTTTCCCTGAAATCCCGAGGGGAGACAGTTCCTTGTGCCTAAGCTAGGGAGTTCGTAGGGCTGGTCGTGAAAGCGTTTTCAACTTCAGGACAGTTCAGCTTAGACCCCTGAAGCCACTATGAGTCGAGGGGCCGCGAGCATGAAGAAGGGGCCGGCTGTGGACCCAGCAAAAGCTTCAGAACGCGAGAATCATGTGAGGGAGCACCAGTCCCACAGGCCTCACTCGAGGGGCTCCCACGTGGGGGCTTCCTGTCCAGATGGGAAGAGGCTGGTGTTAGTGGCTACACCGGTGTCGCTGTCTGGGCCCTGGTGGCCATGTTGGGGTTTCCCACGATGTCACACGAGGCATCCGAGCAGGACACGTGGGGCCTCTCAGCCCTGTTCCACTGCCTATGGATCTACAGTTCTCAGAACAAAAGGAGTGGTAGAACCAACCAGGAGAGGTGCCTGGGCCACCCACGTAGCCTGCGCCCAACACAAGCCACCTTGTGCCACCCACTTCCCTTCCTCTCAGTGGACGGTGGCTGGCTGAGGGCCAGGGCCACAGAGAGGCTGCTCCGTGCAGGCCCAGGTCACTGAGGACTGGGCTCCGGTGCGGGCTGGACCTCTCCAGCACCGTCCTCTCCCGACTCTCGCAGGGCCGGGGCTCGGCCTCCACCCTGGCCACTGCCCAGCCAGGCCTCAGCAGGCACCGGGACCCGAGTCACCTGGCTGCTGGGCGGCCCCATGCCCGATGGATGCGCGTGTGGGCCCCGGGCACCCCAGGCTTCTGCACAGCTACCCGGAGATGTCAGGGCCCCCCTGGCCGTGGCCTGAGCTCTGCCCTGTGTGTCCCTGCTGAGGCTGCCGGTCCTGCCCTGAGCCTGGTAGTCTCACCCTGGGGCTAGCAGAGCTCCCAGGGCCACCTAGGGGAGGGGCCAAGTGCCTGGCAGGTGCCGCCCTCGCTGCCTGCTGGCTGTCCTGCCCTGGCTGGGCCAAGTGGGGCCAGCCGTGGGCTCCCCAGCCGGGTAAGGACCTGGTCACGCTACAGCGCCCACCTGAGGGCTCTAATTGGAATGCCCCATCAAGGACTTAAATTAAAAATCAAACACTCAAAGCACCAGTGCTTTTTAGATGAGTAAAATTAAAGCCTAATTGAATTTTCCTAGGGAAAAATATCTTGTGGAAATTTAATTACGGAAGCAAAAGACTGGGTTTTTAAAAATAGATATATATGGCTTTTAATTCAGGGTTATTTGCAAAGCAAATTAAAAAGAAAAACTTGTTCTGCCGCTGAGGAGCCTGGATGCAAAGGAACGCACAGTCTCAGGGTCCTTGGAGCCTCATAGGGGTGGGGAGTGTCCCTGTCCACGCCACCTGTGCCTGTGGGATGGGCTTCTCCCCCAGGGGACCTGCCACTGCTCTCTGCCTGCTTTCCCACTTTACAGCTTCCCAAACACGAGGCCTCACTCACCTGGTCTAGACCACGGCGGCCCGGCCATCACGGTGTGGAGCACAGGTTGGACTCCCTGCCTCAGAAGCGATTCTGGCGGCTACGTCCACGGGCTCCCCCCTGCCTGGGGGAAGGACAAGGCTGTGACCCCAGGATAGGCGAGGCGGGCAGGGAGCCCCAGCAGGTGCCAGGTGGCCTGGGAGGTGGGGGAGAGGGCAGCTGGGGCCTTGCGGGGCAGGTCAGGTAACGGAGCCCCCGGTGGCACCCGGCAGACCCCCAGCTCCTTTAGGACCGCCTGTCCCTGGGCCTCCGTGGTGCTGGCCCCTGGAGGCTTGGCCTATTTCTCAGGACTTGGTCATGGGCCTCCCATGGTCCTGCTTTGTCTTCAGGGAGTGGTCAGGACTTGTGGACAGGCTGTCTTGTCACCGAGAGGGTCGCCAGTCCTCCCCCAGGGCCTGCACTCTGTCTCCTCATTCCCGGCCCCTCTTCCATTGCCTTGCTCATCTGGGAGCCTGGGCCTCGCTCGTCCTCATGCAGGCCAAGGGCTGGACCCCCCACCTATGCCTGCAGAGCCCCACTCCACGGAGCTTCTGGTCTGGGCATTGCACCTGCTGGGCACCGTGGCAGGGGCGTCCAGGTCCCTTTAAAGTTTCCTTGCCAGAGGGCAAAGTGTGGTGAGGTGTCAGGCTGAGCCCTGTGCCGCCCCCCTCAGGAACACATTTTAATCCGATGACAGCAAGTGTGGTGCCCTGTGGTTTCCAGCGGCCCGGGCACCACCAGTGCCTCACCAGCACATCAGGGCATGCGCTGTGGGGCCAGGCAGGACATTTGGGAGGGGAGTGGGAGCAGGGTGTGGCCAAGGGCGGCTTCCTCAGGGATCCCGGCTGCAAACAGGCACTCTGGGCTCCCTGTGCTGCAGCCCCACCTCCTGCTTGGACGCCCTGGGCTTGGGCCGGCCGGGCACCTGGGCCGCTGCAGACCAGGGTTCTTGGTCTTGTGCTGACTGACCTGGGTACCGTGCAGACCCCGCCTCCCTGCCCCTCCTTCCCCTTGGGGAGGCCAGGTGTCCTCGGAGGATCTGCTCAGGACCCTAGGGACCGTCCCGTGAGGCTCTGGAGGGACGTCCGGATACAAGCCACAACATTCCCCCTCGGGTGGCCTCTGCATGCCCCATGGAGAATCTGAGAGGCGGGGAAACTGAGGCCAGGGGCCCACAGACCAGCTGGCCATGGCCGAGGCCTGGTCCCAAGGCCCAGCCTGCACCGTCTGATCCATCTTCAAGTCAAGATCCGGGTGCAGGTGGGGCCTGGTCACCCTGACCGTGCCCCCTGGCAGGTGAGCTCCCTGCCGGTGCCCAGGGAGGCTGGTACAGCTCCGGAAGTTGGCTCAGCAACACAGAGCTCCAGGGCAGGGTCTCGGCCTCCTAAGGGCCACGTCCTTCTCTCGGCGACCTGGCTCTGCCCTGGGTAAAGGAGTAGGCAGGGATGGGGCAGCCCAGAGCTCTGCAGCCTGCACCCGAGCTCATAAATGACCGTCTTCACTTCTTCCGGCTGGAAGGGAAGCAGGCTGAGGGCCTGCTTGATGTGCCAGCCTCTGCAGCTTGGCCACAGGCTGATGGGGGCACCCGGGGTGCATGGCAGGCACTCTTGGACTATATGCTGATGAGTTTGTGCCTGAGTGTGCTGTTAGGAAGCCTGGCAGGGTGTGTTCTTGTCCCTCGCCTCCCACTCCCTCTGCATCCCGCTGTCTCCCGGTGAGAGCCTTCCTTCACCCAGCTCTTCTGCCACCACGTTCGTCTTTGTCACTTTCCAGTTGCTGGGCCTGATGCCCACAGCCTGAAAGAGGAAGTTGCCCTTGGCTCATGGTTTCAGCCCCTGTCGACTGGCTAAAGGCAGAAGCAGCATGGTGGAAGGGCCTGCCGGAGGAAAGCTGCTCACCTCATGGTGTCCAGGAAGCAGCTGGAGAAGGGAGGAGCCAGGTGAGCGGGACTTGCTTTTCCCTGTCGTGTCCCCTGACCCGACCACCTCCACCCAGGCCCCGCCTCCTGAGAGCACATTCAGCACGAACTCCTGATGAATCCACTGATGAGTACAGTAGAGAGCCCCATGATGCACTACCCTCCCCAAACCCCGCCTCTGAACCCCTGGGGGTTTGGGGACTTCTAGATACAAACCGTAAGGATGTTCCTGCCTTGGAGCCAGCGACGCTGAAACACCAGCTGGATAGCCCTCTCCTCCTTGGCCTATGCATGCCTGGCCCTCCCTTGGGGACAGAGATGACCTCTCTGGTGTGGGACCCTGGCCACCCCCAGTCCCTGGTCCTTGTGGAGTGGCCCCCAGGGCTAGGACAGCTCTGCTCACTCCCTGGGCTGGGGTGACTGGAGCCCCTCATTCCTGCCCAGCTGCATCTTCTCCCGGTCCCAGGACTTGGCTGCTCCTGGGATTCTCACGGCCGGCTGTGGTGTCCATGGGCGCCTGGGTGGAGGGGTGTGTGTGTGTGTGTGTGTGCATGTGTGTGATAGCACAGGGGCTGGGGTGGCACACAGAAGACGACTCAGCCTGCCAGGGCAGCCCCCAGCACCTTTTAGAATTCATCCGGCTCCCTGCACTTTAAAGTGCATGGAGGAAAAAAATTGGTTTTAAATTGGTGAAACCTTTTCACAGGGGACATTTGTCAAGGATAATCATTAATTGCAAATAAAAAATACAAAGAAAAAGCTCCCCTGAAGCCCAGGCCTGAGGGAGGTGTTCTGAGTGCGCCTGCTCATGCTGGGGGATGGGCAAAGGGGACAGCACCCCCAGCAGGCAGTGCCAGCCCCACCCACACCCTGCTCTGGGCCATGGCTCTGCCCAGCCCAAGGCTGTGTCCTTAGGAGCAGAGTGCCGGGACATGAGAGGAGGGAGGCCCGGGCTGGGCAGGGGCCATGCTCAGCTGTAGAGAGCAGAGAGGAGATTCCTGTGCTGGGACCCCTCAGGCAGCCAGGCCAGCGATGGAGCTGGTGGGGAGGTAAAGCCTCATCCCTTAGGGCCAGGACAGACAGCCTTGCCACCAGAGGAGGGCAAGCAGGGGCAAGGGCTTCCCTGGCCGGGGTGGAGTGGGCTGGTCAGGAAGGGCGAGGCACCGGAGGAGGAAGGAGGCAGGGTGAGGGTGCCTGCCCATCACGAGGGTCCCCCGGTGGCTTCTGCAGAGCCGGCAGTGGAGATAAGAACACCTCTTAAACTGCAGTAATTAAAGTCCTCCTCGCACAGCAATAAATCCCGCGGCACAACTTTCCTGTGGAGATGACCTTGCGGAGCGGTGGTTTCCAGCGTGTTTCACCGCAATCGCATCCCACCCGGGTTCCCTGGTCCCCCCCGCCCTGGGTTGGGAGCATCCCTTTGTGCCTGGCCGCGGCACAGGAGTTGGGGCACCCGCAGGGCCGTCCCCTGGCTTGGGGGACACTTTGGGAGGGACAGTGTGGGGTCCATGCCAGCCGCTGCTCCCTCCCAAGGGCAGACCCTGCGCTGAGCCTCCTGACAACCGCCTGCCCCATGGGAATCCTCATTTTAGGAGGGGAAACCGAGGCCCCGCTTGGAGGAGGGGCCCACGCCCACACCCAGGATCCGGCTCCAAGAGGAGGCGGTGGGGACGTGGGGCTTGGGAGAACGAGGGGAAGCAGGGACCCTCCTGCAGCTGGAGGGGCAAGGCTGGCACTGTGCCACAGCCACCTCAGACCTCTGTCATGCAGGACAGCTGCTTGGGGCACTGCAGGAGCACGTTTCACCACACCCGTCTGCCCGCTGGGGAGGTCACTTCCGCTCTTGGCTGCTGCGCCCCGTGATCCCGTCAGCTCCACTGGACACGCGTCAGTGTGGTCGAGGCCCCGCTTCTCCCCGGGCAGTGCCTGTGCCTGGCCCTGTACCCTGCCCCTGCCCCTGCCCCTGCGGCTCATCTCACATGGGGTCTGCATCTGTGATATCAGCTCCTCAGAAGGCTGAGGCAGGAGAATGGCAAGTTTGAGCCCAGCCTAGGCAACTTAACGATTCAGCAAGACCTGAACTCAAAATAAAAAAATAAAGAAGGGGCTGGGAATTTTGCTCAGTGTGGAGCCTTTGCGAAGCACGTGAAAGGCCCTGGGTTCCATCCCAGGCACTGCAAAAAAAAAAAAGGAGGGGAAAGAAAGAGGCCCAGGGATGCCCTGACTCCCGGGCTTATGGCCATGTGGGAGCCGGGCAGCCCCCTGTGCACCTGGGAGGCCGTCCACGCAGCCCCACCCTCCGTGTTCTCCGGGGACTCTGGATCCTCCTAAGTGGCTTGAGACAGCGGGGAGGTTCGGCGCATCACGGGGATGTAATTGTATTTTTATTGCTCATTACATTCTGAGTTAATTACGTAGCAACCGGCTGGAGCTGCCCACCCCGGTGGCCACACTCCCAGGTCTGGCTGCAGTGCTGGGGCTCTGGTGGCTGTGTCTGTGCCCGTGCAACTCCAGAGCCCGGCTCGGGTCCCCACAGTGCCCTGCTCTGCCCGGAAGATCCGGGTCCAGGGGTCCCTGGGGGCCACGGCCGTGCCACCTTGGTGGGTCCCACCGGGGCTCAGGCCTGTCCACTCCCTGCTGGCCTCACCTTGGCCCAGGCGCCCTCCCCTGGCCCGTTGTGGGCATTTCTGGGATGCAACCTCCGATGCTGGCATCGTGGCTGGGAAATGGGATGATGCTGGGGACAGCAAGGCTGGGAACAGGGAAGCGGAGACGGAGCAGTGTCCAGGTCAGGAAAATGCATCCTGGCTGAGCCTGGGCCCCCATCTCCCCAGGCCCTGAGTGCCTGAGTCCTTGGAGGGCCCAGCTGAGGCCCTGACAGTCCCACAGGACCTGGAGACCCCTATCAGACGGGCTCCTGCCCAGGGGCGGGCTGCCTTCCACAGCACAGAGGCACTCCTGGAAGCTCTGTACCCTTCAAGGGACAGAGGAGAAGGTTGCTGTCCCTCACCCCAGGCCTTCATCGGGAAAGCCAGGAAAGCATGTTTCCGAGGCCACAACGTCACTCACCTATCCCGGGGAGAGGCTGGATGGCCTGAAATCTGTAACTGTGGTCTGGCAAGGATGCAGGCTGCTGGGTTAGGAGTCACACAACCTTGAGAGACCACGAGGCAGAGTCAGGAACTGCAGGCTGGCCAGAGACTCCGCAGCACAGAGGGAGGAGCCAGGTCGAGCCCTTCATCTCATGAAACGCAGGGGTGAGTGCTGGCTGCTCACTGCCATCGCCGCCTTGCTGTGTCCAGCCCCCTGGGCTCCACCCTCTGGGCCCGGCCCCATCACCCAGTGGAGTGAGCCAGGGCTCTGCGACAGGAAAGCGGCCCTTCCCACCGAGCTCTCTCCGATGTGGCCCTGGGGACCTGCACTTGGCCGATTATTTGGGGAGGAGCTGGCATTGAGCTTGGCGTCAATGCATGGCGTGAGTAAAGACGCAGGCTACACCAGTGTCCCGGGACCACCAGGACAAAGTGCCATGGAGTGGTGGCTTCAGCACAGACTGATGTCTCACAGTCCTGGAGGCTGGAAGGCCGGGGCCTCGGCTGAGGTAAGAACACACAGGCTGGGTCCTGGGAGGGCTGGCGCCCCAAAGGGCAGGAGCTTCGTGTTTCGCCCCGTCTCTCTGGTCGGTCCTCATCTCTCCCTACAAGCATGGCCCTGGCACTGGGCACCTCTGCGACGCATTGTCTCTGTAGAGACTTTCTCCATGCACAGCCTCCGGGAGGCCTGGGCTTTGGGATTGGCAGCTTGGGGATTTCGGGATATGGCTTGGCCCACAACACAGTATCGTGCTGTGGACGTGCACGTTGCCCTGCTTCTGGCCTGAGGGACCCACTCCAGGCTCCTGCCCGCTGCTGTCACCGGCCAGGCCGAGGCTGCCCTGTCCCAGTGGCTAGGTCAGTCCAGAGCCCTTGCGCACCCGGGGCCCCAGCCCAGCTGGCAGCTCTGCGGGACAGACAGGTGCTTTCTGACCGCCACCGGGAACTAGAGGGCCCAGCTTCCGGGAAGCCGCCTCTTCCAAAGCTTTGTGTGGCCAAAGCTGGAAATGTACATTGTTATATTTTTGCAAGAGATAAAAGCACTTTGAGTTCATAGCAATACTTTCAATTTAAATGTGTGATTACAGTGTTTTGCACAACTTTGGTATTTAAATTTCTGTCGTTCTCTTCTGCCGGAAATCTTGGCTCCCACTCGCCCTTCTGTGCTCCCTGCCTGTGGCCACCTGAATGTGTGTGTCTAAGCCAGCCAACACTGCCCCCTGGGCCCAAAGTGGGGACCCCATCTTGCCACACTGCTCTTAGGGTGCGGACGAGGTGCAACCTTCTGCTTCCACCTGTCTCTCTGGGACACCACAGCCACAGTGGCACCAGGAATCCTGAGACGCAGGACTGTGACCAAGGCCACCAGCTGTCCTCAGCCCACTGCTCCCACAGTGCTGGGGGAGCGTGAAGTGCTGACACGCAGCAGCACCATGTTTGGAAGAGGTACAGGGGACGCGGAGCGTGGGGGCCAGAATACACTGCCCGAAATCCTGCAACACGCAGCACGGGCCCTGGAGAGTGAGGGTGGGAGACGCTCAAGGGACCTTTGAGGGTAGGGAGAGTGGCCCCCACCACCTGGGAAGAGTGGGCACCCGGGCCCCTGTGGCATCGCGAAGACAGCAGAGGGGCCGGATGTGGGCACCCAGGGGGCTGAAGTGTCCCTCGACTTCTCGCTGCTGTGTGGGGTGTGAGAGCGGGCCTCAGGGACAGGAGCCCAGGACTCACTTTGTCCCTCTGCCCAGGTCTCCAACCAGCAGAGTCCACAGTGCGGACCAAGGCGAGGCCAGGGCCAGATGAAGGCTGGGTCTGTGGGAGCCAGCAAGGACTTTGGAGAGACGCAGGGCCGTCCCCATGAGCCCTCTCTGCCAGGAGACCCCTTGGGCCACCACATCAGGGGTGGTGGGCCTCCTTGTGGTCACCCCAGTTGGCAGCCCTGATGACAACGCATAGGGCTGGTGCTCTCCCGGGAGGCTGTGTCCGGAGCTTGGCCGTCTCCAACTGGTTTCCTGTTTGCTTAGCCCGGGCTTCACGAGTTTGTGTGCAGTGTGGATGTCAGTCCTTTGTCAGCCACAGCCTCCCAAAGCTGCCCTCCCACCTGGGTCTCTTCTGCCAGCGTCTTTCACAGAGCAGACATTTTGTGACTTACTTCTGTGCATAAAGATCTGGACTATTTCCAAGAGGCTACAGTACAACCCCTGCCCCGGGTCGCAGCAACCGTTGCCCTGTGGTTTGGGTTTATTTCTCTCTCCCAGGGCCCTTGTCTCCTTGCTGCCCCTCGGCAGGCCCAGCTGCCCTCAGCCCTGGCGCCTGGAGCAAGGACAGAGAGCGAGGCCTTGCTGTTGGCCAGGGAAGGGGGCCCCTGTCCCCAGCTGGACCTGCACCGCACGCGGGGCAGGGATGGACCACACGCGCCCCCGTGCTGCAAAACGCCTTCTTCTTAAGTCATCAGGCCTGCAGAGTTCTTTGCCAGAGAAAATCCGAGGGAGGGTGACTTTGCTTAGGGCTGGCCCTTCGTTTCTAGCACAGCTGCATGCTCTCGCGTGGGCAGCACTTGGTCTCCAGTTCCTGAGGAAAGTGCTTGGCTCATGAGGACCAGGTCTTGTGTGGCGGAGAGAGACATCAGAGAGCAAAGTGCCGCGTGCGGCATCTTCGGAGCGGGCCGGCTCAGACAGCCGCGTCTGTTCTGATTTTATGTCCCGGGAGTGTAGAACACAGAGTTGTCTTGTTGCAGCGGCCCCACGTCGGGCCCAGGACCCGGAGATTTCACGCTCCCTGCACAAGTGGAGCACTGTGTGCTGAGCTCTTGTTCCCTCTGCGCTCTGTAGTGTGGTGGCTGGATTTGAACCTGGCACAGCCCTCTGTTGCCTGCTGGGCAGGGCTGGGAGGAGCAGGGCCCTGTGCCCTCCCGGAGGCTACGGGTGGCTGAGTCCCGAGCGCCTCCTCCCGGGTCAGCGCGCCTCGTCACCGTGACACTGTTCTCTCCAAGGCCCACAGAGCCCTGGCGGCCGTGTAATTGGAGCATTCAAAAGTAAATTATCTGCAGCTGGAAACAAGACACTGCCTTTTAACTCGGGCATTATAAGGTCAGGACTTGAGACATCGCAGGGAAAAGCATTTATTGAAAAGTGATGGGAAATGAAATTTAAAATTCAAAGCCTGCACAGGCGGTGGGAGGTGGTGTGTTATTCCGCGGCCCCGGGCCAGGTCAGGGGATTTATTTGCATCTTTATTTTGCTGACAGTGGAGACAGAGCCGTGTGAAAGGACCAGGGTATCTGGCTGATGAAAAATAAACTCTGGAACAAAAGCGCAAGGCATTGGTGAGGCAGCTATGTGGAATGAGCCAGGGTGGGGACGCCACGTGAGGCGGGACGTGGCCAGCCTGGTGCTGGGTGCCTCGGGTTCCCCAAATGCCCAGGTCCTTTGAGTGGGTGCCGCCCCTGTCCCTTGGCACACCTGTGGCTCCCCTCCCTGCCCGCTGCTGCCATCCACTGTGATACACTGGTCTGTGCCCCGTGCTCGGGGTCACGCTGGCTCGGCACCCTCCTTGTCCCCACGGGCCGCCCTCGGGACCTCCCTGCTGGGTCCTGGCCTCCGCTGTGGTTGCCACCATGGGATCCCCAGGGCCCCTGCTCAGGCTCAAGGGGCCCAGTGTGTGGGTGAGCCCCGCCCCCTGGGCCCAGAGCCTGGCCAAACCGGGGTGTGCAGGAGGGAGCAGGGAGGGGGCCCTGGGACAGGGGACGCACACGCCCATCCTGTGGCCCAGGGGGAGGCCGAGGTGGGGATGCAGGCATGTGCAGGTGTGTGGCCAGCTGGGAGGAGCACAGGAGGGGAGGCCGCCTGGCTCCTCCCTGCCCTCAGAACCCCAGGCACCCCCTCTGCTGGTGGCATGCCCTACGCCCCCTGGGCAGCCGTTGACTTGGTGGGGCCCCCTTCACTGTGAGCGTCCTGCCCCCCCTCCATGTCCTGTACAGAGCCATCAGCTTCCAGCTCAGAAGCCGCTGTGTTCACAGTGCCCCAGGACCCGCCTGCGTCTCCAGTTTCCCCTCCGGGCTGCTGCCATCATGTCCGGGTGGAGGTGCCCATGTGTACACTTGCGTGCAGAGCTGGGCTTGGGGTGCAGGTCTGAGTGGGCTGGGGGTGCTGGACCCCAGCAGCCAGGCAGGCCAGGACATCCTGTGCCGTGGCTCGGGAGGGTGGTCCCATACCGGGCTCCCAGGATGGGGAGGGGCTGGGGAGCTTCTCTGGGCACACGACCTGTCCCCCAGGTGGGCTCAACTCTGACTGCTGTGGCTGAGGGCTCCTTCCTAGTTCCTGGAATCAACTCACTTTAAATTTATGCAAATGTGACCTTAACTTTGAGTTAGTAAACAAACATACTTTTAGTCCAAAGAGCCCAATCAATTGAGTGTTATTGAACACAAGTATGCTTAAAAACAAAACTACTGAAGGCTTGTAATGAAAACGTGCCAGTTCTGGGCTCTTTCCCCTGTGTCTCCAGTCTCCCCTCTGGAATCAATGATTTGTGGTTTTTAAAATATTTTCTCTCTTCCCAGCTCCGGCCGATTCGTGTTCCCCATGGCTGCTCCTGTCTTGTGGTCAGGATGCAGGGCTCTGTGCTCTTGGGCGGGTCCCTCTTCCTCTCTCTGTTGTTTTGGGATTCTTGTGGATTTGAACCACTGTTGGTGAGCTTAGCCCAGTCTGGCTCCTTGTTAGACTAGATCAACGCCCTCTGGTGGATGGCATTCGAGTCTGGTCCGATGAACTTAATCTGGGTACTGGCTGCCCAGTATCCTCAGTGCTGCCCAAGTTCTTTGACTTTTTTTAATCCTCTAACTGCGTGTCACATGAAAGTTTCTGAACAACCATCAGGTATTTTCACTGAGACTGCAGTCACATGTAATTCACTGTATTTAGTTCTTCCTCCTGTCTACCACCCCATAACATGCTTCGTAGCAAGAAGGGTGCCACTGAGCTTTAGAGCAAGAAAAATAGATCCTAGCCATAAACACCAAGAGGGAGCTGACAGACATCATCGCTGTCAGTTGAAATGGAATACCCAGGAAGACTTCTAGCTGTGTTGCCATGGGGCAGTTGTCCCTTGCTAGGTCATACAAATTTTACTACTTCCTGTTATGTGGATGGATTTAAACTTTAATTCCAGGGCCATGAAGTGGTCTTAGCAACCCTGGCTGCTGGAAGAGTTCACTGCTCCTCAGATGTTGGACAAATGTCTATGGGGATCATCTCTGAGCACTTTCAGTATGACCTTTTAAAATGAGAACTTGGTGTTCCATCTGTATTTATGAAGTCTTTGCAAGGAGGGCTCCTCTAGATTTTAAATTTGTGATAAAGCCAATTTTACAGAAATAAATGTTTGCAATTCTCAAAAAAAATTTTTTTTAATGTTTTCTCTCTGCTACATTTTGACCAATCTGTTTAGGACATAATTTTTTCAACTTCCTGTTACAGGGGATTAGGATTGAGTGCTCACAGCCCTCCCTCCCCTCTGCTCCCAGTGTCCACACTTGGTTGACCCCTGTTTCTGTGTTTGGACTACATCTGGATAACACCTGGTGTTCGACCTGGCGAGGTAGCAAACCCCACTGTTTCTTTTTCCACCTCTGTGTTTCCTGGAGTTATCAGTTGCCTTGCTTTTTGACTGCCCCTTTTCTCACCCCTTGGTCATTCATCCAAATCCCTTTTGTGCACATTTCAGGAGGTCGCTCTCTCTTCTGATCCCAGAGCCTCTGTGATGCCCTCCCTTGTACCGAGGTGGGGTCCTTGTTTCTGGGCTTGTATTCTCCAGTCTTCCTCTCTCTCAGTTCATTTCCTGCTTGGGGAATGAAAAGACTCCTGTCAGCAGAGGGCCTGGGACCTGGCAAGGCTGCTGGGAGCTGGGCTGTCCCTGCAGCCTGGCTCTGTGCTCACCAGAGCCCTCCAGGGGCCTCTCACTGCACCTCAGGCCTTCCTGGCTCCCACCTTTGTTCTTACACAGCACATGCACTGTGGTTAATTGGGAAATGGCACACAGGAGGTGAAGGGGACCCGAGCACCATTCATTCCACTGTCACAGGAGACTGGCACAGGTACCCATCTGGGGCCTGAGGGCTTGGGGCCAGAAGGGTTCCATCCTGGAATCCACTGTGCGTGGATGTCACGAGTGAAGGTCTCTCACCTGGAATCCAAAGTGCATGGGGCTGCTCCATGTCTGAGCTCTGAACAGTGCAAACAGGCGCTAGCAGCCGGTGGCGCCCTGGGCAGTAGACCTGCCCTCCTCCACGGGTCTCCCTTCATGCCTTCACACCAGGGGCAGCGCCAGTCTTTCTTCACTCACCACGACTTTGTCACTTTGAGAGTGGCCTCAGGGGAGCCACAGGCATGTGCCCGTCTGCAACATCCCCACTGCCTTTGTAGCTGAGCGCACCGTTGCCTGCATTGACACAGCCTCTTTCCAAGGCCGAGGGCATCCAGGTCCAGCTGTGCCACGTGGGTCTTGCCATGCATGTGCTGGAGGGCACGCCGGTCACCTCTGGGTCCTGGCTGCTGCAATGGCCTGCTGGGTGCCAGCATGCTGCAGGTTTGGGTGCACAAGAGCTTCCATTCTGGGCGGTAAATGACCAAGAGTGCAGCTGCTGGGCCCCCAGAGCGGGTCTGTGTGCTGTCCTGGGAGCTGAGCTGCCAGGCTTTTCCAGAGTGGCCACACAGTGTCACACCCCCCGAGCAGGGCCCATGCTTGGGCCTTGGGTTGTCTGCTCCTGGGTGGCATTTGGTGTCCTCCTGGTGCGTGGCTCGTCACCACGTCACGTCCTCACAGGTGCCGGCCACATGGTCGGCTCCACTTCTCCCCCTCTGCCTCCACCGCTCCTCCCATCCTACAGCCTCTGGCTGCCAGGCCCGAGTTCTTCAATATTCTCTGGAACGAACCAGGTGGATTCACAGCTTCTCTCTTGGCTCGGCTGGAAGCAGTTACCACCATCTCGGCATCAGCGTGTTCGTGGGTGCTGTTTACTGTTTGTGTTTACAGCAGAGTCTGTCGCAAAGTGTGCATTTTCCCCACCTGTTCTCATCCGCTCATCCTGAGGAGGTTGTCACCAGAGCACCTCGTTCCTATGGTTTCAGTTGGGACTTGGAGAGGAAATGAGAAGCAGTGTCTGTCCGTGGGCTCTGCAGGATTCCGCAGAAGGTTTGCGAAAGCATTTCCCCAGGATGGGACGGGAGAGCTGGGCTCCTGGCACACGGTCACGGCTGAGTGCCTCTCCTGAGGGAAGCGGGTCCCTGTTTTGCCCTCTCCCTGCTGAGCAGTGGCTGCTCTTTGTGTATTCGCACACCACCCTCTGTCAGGCCGAGGTGTGCAAGGGCTTCCTCCCTGACGTGACTTCTCTGTTCGTTCTTTAAGTGGCTTCTTTTGCTGAATCGAATGTCTTGGTTTTGATGAAATTATCTCTGTGTAATCACCAATTACACTTCTGGGCACTCGGCTGTCTCACCTTGGCCCCTGCGTGTACCTGTGCACTGACAGCTCGGGTTCGAGGTGAGCTTCAGCTCAAGGGTCCATCGGCACAGGCGCCTCGGGGCCTCTTCACCCTGCAAGGCATCTCGGCTGTTCTTGGGCCTCAGAGAATTCTTAGGATTTTCTGCTAGGATCAGTTGGGGGGAAATAGACTTGCTGTGAAATAGTAGTATATTTCTTTATGGAATACATGATACATCTCTCCTTTCTCTTGGGTCTTTTAAAAAGTCTTTAAATAAAATTTTGTAGTTTTTCTCAGAAAGCATCTCCACACCTTTGTTTAGTTCCCAAGTACTTAAATATTTTTGGTTGCTACTGTAAATGCATCTTAAATTCTGTATTTCCAAGCACTGTGGTTGACCCATAGCAACACAAATGGATTTGGGATGTTGATTTTATATCCTGCAAATCTGCTAAACTATCTTATTAATTCTAATTATGTGTAGGAGTTTTCCCCTTTCTATTTAAACAACATATTACCCGCAAACAATGAGAGCATTTTCTCCTTTCTTTTCTCATGCATTTATTTCTTTGCTTGCTGTACTGAACTGGTTGGAAATTTTGGTTAATGTTTGACTTTGTAAGTAAGCATATGAACATTCTGAATAAACACAGTCTGGTGAGGGTCAGTCCCTGGGAACATTGAACGGCGAAGGCCTGGCAGCCAGAGGCTGTAGGAGTGGGGTGGAGAGTGGTGATGTGTCCTGGGATGGAGGGGGGCGGTGGGCTGCAGGAGCACTGAGAACCCCCAAAGGCTCCACCTCTCCACATCACTGCACTGGGATCAGGTTTCAGCCAGTGGATTGAGGGGAACACAAGCATTCAGAACAGAGCAACCACCACAAGAACATAAATATTAGGTAAAACATCCAAGCCAGTGGAGAAGGAAAAATAAAGCATTTTAAAAGCTTAATTTAAAGGAAGACCGGAAAGTTAGAGAAAAACAGAAAACAAAACAGAAGAATGCAAACGCTTTACCCTGATGGAGAAACGGGGCGGGGGGGGGGAGCCTGTGAACCCTCTTGGCACATGAGTGGAGGCTGCCTGCAGGGCCACCCGGAGGCCAGAGGAGCGTGTGGCACCTGGCCCTGGCCCTGGTGGCCCAGGTGTGTACTTCCCAGGATGGCAGCGGCCCTCAGCACTCACACCACCTGGGTGCAGGCTGGACGGTCTGCCGCCTGCAGAGGACTCGGCCAGGAGCCTGTGGGGTGCAGCTGTCCTGTCACAAAGCAACATGGAACACTGGAAAAGGAGTTTAATAGCTCGCATGGTGCATCCATGCCGCTTAATTTCTCACTCTGGGAAATTAAAGCCGTTCCGGGGTTTGCCATCAAGCATGGGGCACGGAGCTTTTATCGGACGCTGTCAGAGGACATCTGAATCTCAGGCCAGGGGAGTCAAGTTTCACAAACACCCGTGGGGTCCCCGGGGCTGCATGGCTCGGGAGGGTGGCCCTGTCTCCGGGCTGCACACTCTTACCCAGGGAGACCCCAAGGTGCCCCTCCTCAGGGCTCAGAATGGGTGGCCCCTGCCTGGCCCTGATAGTGTGCAGGGTTCCGAGTGCTTCCTGCACAGCCCTCCCAGGAAGGTGCCCACCAGGATGCAGGGCTGGCTGGGAGCTGTCCGCCCACGGGTGCTGAATCCTTCCAGACACCCACGGGGCAGCGGGCTGGGCCCGGGAGGGCAGCAGGCAGGCAGGTGCGGTCTCAGCGGAAGGAGAGGAGCTGGCTGCAATATGCCTGGGCACTGGCCGGGCAGACCCTGCAGATTCCGCCTCTGAAGCGCTTGCTCGGACAGTGACACAGCAGGGCCGATGGCAGGCTGGAGCTGTGCAGTGGCGGGGGCTCTGGGCTGTAATTAGCCAGGTAATCTGCTGTTTATGTCAACATGTTGGGTGGCTGCCTAATGAAGTGTAGAGCTGAAGTGGGTGCCTGGAGGGGGCCATTGCTGACCTAATGGGCCATGGCCGCCCCCTGAGCTCCTGTCTGCAGCACCCAGCATGGCAGTGGCAGCTGGAAGTGGAGCTGAATCTGCTGTGGTCACAGAGCAGCACCCTTCCAGTGTCAGGGGGAGTGAAAGCTCTGCGTCCTGGTCCTCGGGTTTCTTTGCCTCGGGGGTGATGCACTCGGCCCTTCCCCAAAAGCTCTTTCCAGCACCACCAAAACCTTGGAGGTTGTTACCATCATGACATCCACTTTGTAGAAGAGCCAAGGGGGCTGGGGGAGCTGCCAAGCCTTGGGCAGGAAGAGAGACAGCAGTGCAAGTGCCTCTCTGGTGGGCTTGCTGTGTGACCGCAGGGAAGGGCTCCCCCTCTGCGCCTGGCTCTCCTTTGTGGGACACCCTGGGTCTCCTGCCAGGCTTTCCTGGCAGGTGACATGCTGGACAGCTGCTGGTCAAGAGGGTGGGCAAAGGTGGATCGCCACTCCTGGCCTCTGCCCAGCCCTGCCTCAGGAGCCCCTCCAGCCATGTCCATCCAGGCAGGGTGTCTCTGCCAGCATGGGAAGAGGACGTGTCTCTGTCCTGAATATATGTGCAGTGCCAGATGCTGGGCTGGGGCTGGTGATGAACAGCGAGGTCACCAGTCACATCCCCGGGGGGTGGTGCCCCAAAAGCCACCCGATGACCACCAGGGGCAGTGTCGGCCGTGCCAGCCCCATCAACTCTGCTGGGAAGGGGCTCCTCCCTCAGTGAGTCTCACCTCCCGTCCCTCAGCGTCTTCCAGCTGCTGTCTATGGAGCTGCACCCACTGAGTAGCCCCTCGACCCCTGAAGAGGTCTCCCCACCAGGCAGGGTGGGGGGAGCCACCTCCATGCACCATCCTGCTCCCCTGGGGCTCAGGAGCCTCCCATGCACTGAGCCCAGGTTCTGCCTTCAGATGAGGTTGGCCCCAGCCATAGCACACTCAGTGGCCTGTGCAGGGGCCAGGAGAGGAACTTCCCTCTGGGGCTGAGAGCTGAGCATGTCCAGGAGGAGCAGCACCCCAGGGACCCAGGGTGAGGGTGAAAATGCCTGGCCGGATCTGCCTCTTGTGGGTGGAGTCTTCTCGGGGAGCACTCTCTGCCCCACCACTACCCAATGCCACCCACTCGCTCACAGGTCCACTTCCTGCCCTCCCTCTAGGAGCCAGCTCTATGCCAGCTCCCTTTCCTGTTGCATCCTTAGCATGGAGAACAGGGTCTGGTGTATCATGGGAACTCAATAAATAACTGGTCTGGGAGGCTGAAGTGGCAGGGTGGCAACTTTGAGTCCTGCTTGGGCAACTTAACAAAATCCTGTCTCAAATGGAAGATAAAAATGTGCTGGGCATGTAGCTCAGTGGTACAGCCTCCCTAGGTTCAGTACCAACAGACAGACAGACAGACAGACGGACGGACGATTGCTGAGTAAAGAAAGGAACGAGCTGGGCGCCTGTCCCTTTCCAGCGCTGTGCCTTTGGTGGTGCTGTGCTGAAGGCAGGTCACCCCTGTGCTCGGCTGCCCCAGTTGCTCCTGTTTCCTGAAACCTTCGGTTTTCGCTTGCAGCCAATGAGGAAAGCCTGGGGGCCATGGCTCCAGCTCCTGTGCAGAGAGGCCCAGATAGGGAGGCGGAGGCGATGAGATTAGCAGACTGACACCAAGGAAGAGGACAAAGTCCGGGAGGGAGGGAGCCGGGGCGGCAGCCAGTGGTCACCCAGTGGGGCCCCCATGGACTTGGGGTCCGGGCCTTGTCGTCTGCTAGGGTACAGAGGCAGCCTCGGGGTCCTGCCTGGTGTGTATCCTTGTGGCCCCCACTACCAGGTGTTCCTGCCTCCTCCCAACTCTCAGGAAAATCAGATCCTAAGCTGTCACCACCACTAGCCTTGTTCTGTGCTGAACACAGGCCCGATGCCAGGGCCTGCGGGTTGGGGTGGGGACCGTGCCTGCCGTTGGCTGAGTGCACTGCAGAGAGAGGACAGGGAGGAAGTGCTGCAGGATGTCCAGGGACGGGTTGAAGGGTAAAGGATGGGGGCTGATCCCCAGGAGGAGCAGCAGACAGCAGGGTCTGCAGGGGGCTGAGACCACTGAAGGAGCCCCTGGGAGACCCGTGGTGGCCTTGTTGCTTCACCCCTGCGCTCCTGAGGCCCTTCCTCCCCTGCAGACCTCTGCTGCCCAAGGATGACGGGGCCCAGGACCAGGCCCTGTGTGCCTGGAAGGAGGCCTCGACAGCTCACGGCAGCCTGTGCGGGACAGGTATCGAGGACCCGGTGGAGGCTGCAGGCTTGGGGAGGAGGTCTGGGGAGAGATGAGCCATGGAAGGGAGACCTTGAGAAGCAGGGCTGGCGCATGTGGGGCCACCAACCTCAGCTAGGGAGCACAGCTCCTGGGCCTCAGTTTACCCATCTGAGGGCTGCACACCTCCAGGAGTGGTGAAGCTGGAGGCTGAGTCCGAAGGTCCTGGAGATTCCCTTCCTTCCTGTGGCCAGGTCAGCTGTGCCTGGAGCCCACGGCTCCCGGTGGTGTCAGAGGCGTCAGGGGGCGTGGCCCAGGCTGGGCTGCCATAGCCACGTGGGTGACGCGAGACCAGTTCTCAAAGATTAGCGGGGAGCAGTTGTGGGTCTGGGGCTCCCTGGGGGGGCAGGATGGGATGGTTTGGGGACAGCGTGGGGGTGCAGTCCTGAGCTCCTGTGGAGGGGATGCCTGCCCCGTGGGTGTGAGGACCGACTGCAGAGACCAAGCGGGGCGGGGGCCATGTACTGCCTGGTCCAGCGCCCCGCTGTCTCCCCATGGAAGGTTCCAGTGTAGTGGACAGGTAGCTCAGGGCCTGGGTGGCCACTGGCCCCGGCTGTCCAGGTACCTGCTGGGAACTTAGCTGTGTGTGGTGAGGACCCCAACCATTCTCGGAGCCCCAGGGCTCCGAGAACGGATGTGACACTCCGTGTTCAGGAGATTCATTGTTGCTGCTGATACGGGGGGAAGAGATGCAACTCCCACACCTGGTAGATATCCGAGGCGCAAGTTCCTGTTCTCTAAAATCGCAGAATAAACTCTAGGAACAATGGAGGTTAAAAGTGTTGACAGAAAGATAGCTTCTGTCTAGGAGAGACAGAAGGGGGACCGGACGATGGGTTGCCCTGGGACCCTGTTTCCCAGGAAGTTTTTAGGGACCAAAGCCAAGAGGTGAGGCGGGTTCAAGGTGGGACGAAACTGTCGTCAAGTAGTAAGAGTGCAAGTACAGTCGCTGAGGTAATATTGATTAATGGGGTTCCAGTGGGGAAGCAGGTCAAGTAGCAAGGGTACAAGGAGCAAGCAAGGATTTTCAGCAAGGGTGGGTCAGGAATTTTTCTGGAAGACCTTCATCCCCACCCAGGCGATCGATACCTATTTCCAGTATCAGTCACTGCTATTCATCCCCAGGGGAAGCACACAGATGTGGTGGCTTCTCTCTTACAATGCTGGCCTTCAGTGACTATGTCTCAATTGTACCCCATGTTGGCTCCTCAGTGGCCGGCCTGTCTAATTGTGTACAAGATATCTAATTAACTTACCTATCTACGAACCATGTAGGACACAACCTCGCCGGAGGGCAGAGACAGACACAGAGAGGACGCTCTAACAGTGGCCATTCGTGGACATGCACACAGCTGTCCCTGCACTGGGGACTTTGATTCTCTGCAGGGAACGGGTGGGGGTGGCCATGAGGCTCTGTGCCCAGCATGCATCTGTCAGGGCCCTCGAGAGCCATCGCTGGTTCCTGGGCATGGTTCGGGGGGCAGGACCAGCCCTGTCTGGGAGTGGAGGTAGCACTGTCCTACACAGGCCTGTCATTCAGGGAATGGGGAAGGGACACGGCAGAGGGACCCTGACCCCACAGCACAGGCAGGGTGACACCTACAGGCCTCTTGCTCCCGGGCAGCCAGCCCTGGTGTGGCCTCTGGCTTCGAGGCAGCTGCTTTCAGCCCAGGCAACTGTATTCCCTCAAGGACATGAACAAGGTCAAGGGAGCAATACTACTGTCACCCCCACGGGGCCCAGATGCCAGCAGCGCTGAGTGCGAGGAGCCTTGGTCAGGGCATCCCTGTCACCCTGGACAACAGGTGGGGCCAGTCCCCCAAGGAGGTGGCCAAGGCCAGCTTCCGGACACTCCGGGGTTCTCCAGGTCGGGCTGCCCACCAGGCTGGTCCTGCAGGGCTGCATCCAGGAGCCAGCTGGTCATAGGACTGGGCCGGCTCCTTGGCTGGCTCTGCAGACACATGACGTCGCGGTGGGCGTGACACACAGGGTGGGAGCTTGTCCTTGCCTGGACAGGGCACAGCTGCCCTGGGGTGGCCACACCTGGTGCTGATGGCCCCCGCTTGCGTCCTTCACTCGGCAGGGCCCCTGCCCCATTCGCGGCCCCAGGAGAGTGGAGTGAGAACTCACAAGGGCCCCTCTCCCAGCGACTGTCCTGGCTCCCTCCTGGGGCGGGTGTTGTGGCCAGGTGGGCAGCAGGGCAGGGCACGTGGACTCCTTGGCTCCAGGGAGCCGGTCCAGAGACGACTCAAGGTGAGCAGGAGCCCTCGGAGATCATCATCAGAGGGAGGAGATGCTGGCCGGAAAGGGGGAATAAATCTCCATGACAAATGTTCTCTGCAAGCCCGGAACAAAGGGCACAGCCGTGTTTATCCAGCCCAAAGGCCGAGCAGACAAGCCCGCCGGAAAAGCCAATCGCGCCAAAATTGATGGCCTGTGCCGGTCGCCTGGTTTATTACCCGAGATGTGATAGAGAACACAGGCAGGCGTGACCAGGAGAGTGGGCCGCTCAGGAGGGGAGGTGGGATGGCCGCTGCCACTACCGACCAGGGCCTGGCCCTGGGCCTGTAGCCTTGTCCCCAAGGACAGACGGGTTCAGGCCAGCAGCCCCATGCCGACGCCCTCCCATGCTGCCCGCCTGAGCTGAGGCCCTGAGTCCCAGCCAGCTGGGCGGCCCCTCCGCCAGCCCCTGCCCCGGCCCCGTGCCCACTCTGGGTCCGTATTACTTGCACCCTGCACCCACTTCCCTCTCTGCTGTACGATGTCAGAGGACTCAGATTTCTCTGGATGCCAGGTCAGGGCGTCACCGAGCCCCAGATGCCCATGTGTAGTCCCAGCCTACTGGGGACAGGAACAGGAGGGCAGAGGAGGCCCGGGCCCCGAGGGCTGTGGGGAGCCCCATGCTGCAGGGGACAGTGTTGGAGCCAGCGCCCAGAGGTATCCTCGAACACAGGCGCACCACTGGCCTCCCAGTGACCATGGCTGTGGCTGGCCAGGGCCCCCAAACTCTGGTCCGCAGGCGGGGCACAGGCCTGGCCCCTCTCTCTGTGCTCACTGTGGCATGTGCAGGTGCGCATTCATGCGTGTGTTCCGTGTGTGTGCATGTGTGGAGTAGGAGTGAATGTGTGTGTGCATTTGTGTGCGGGAAGCCTGTGTGCATGAACACCCGTGTGTGCATGCTGACTTGGGTGTCCCCCGTGTGCATGTGTATGCAGGCGTGAGAGCAGGTGTATGCGCCCGTGTGCATCTTTGCACACGGACACGTGTGTGCCTCCACCTCATCTCCCTGGCCTCGGCTGGGGCATGATTGGGCAGAGGTGGGGCCGGGCTGCTCCTGCAGGCAAAACCTGGCATCTGGGTCCTGGGAGGTCTGGGGACACCCGGGTCACCACGGCCCCGGGTCCTGGTTCTGGGCTGGGCGGGAGCCCCTGGGGTGGGTGAGCAGGTAGGAGCCCTGGAGGCCTCCAGATGCGAGGCGGGCAGGGACAGGGTGGTCACTTGGCTGGGCCCGGCCCCTCTGGCGGGCATGGACTCAGGCCGCCTGTAGCCCTGTGCCCACCTGGTGTCCTAGGGGTGAGTGTGGCTCCTCTGCCCCTGCTCATCTTATGGGACAAGGTCATCCGGAGGCCGGGAGTGACAGGGCCAGGTGCCAGGTTGACCTAGGGGAGGCTTCACATTCTGGCTCTGCTCTGCTGCTGTTGGGGAGCTGATCCTGGTGGGAGTTGGAAGTGGCATCCACGGATGCCTCTGTGGATGTGGTCACTGAGGCCTGGAGGGCAGGCAGGGAAGCCATGGGGCGAGGCTGGTCTGGTCTGGGGGCGCACTGCAGGGTGTTCCAGGGGGGAGAGCTCTGCTGGGAGGGCTGAGTTCTGACGGGGCCGTGAGGCCGCCTGTGAGGGTCCCCAGTGCCCCTGCCTCCCCACACAGGTGGAGGCTCCATCTGGTTGAATGGGCATGGACCACACCCACCATGGGCACAGCCTGGCCCCAGGGAAGCCCACTCGGTGCCCCCACCCGCAGCTGCCCAGAGAGTCAGACACCACAGACCCTGGCCCGACTGATACGTAAGGGACCCCGGGCCTGAGATACCCACAAAGCCTCAGATTCCTGCAAGGGAGGCTTCGAGGTCTGGGGGCATCGTTTCCATCCTCTGCGTGGTCTGCCTGTTATGCAGCAGGTGTCGGCAGCTAGAGTAAGGCCAGGGCTGTGTCTGCCACTGGGCGCCAGGGCCAGGCTCCCTCCCGCCCTGGCTGGCCATGCAGTGAGGCCCTCACCCTGCTCTCACTGGGTGTTCTTGTGGGTGACAGAGGGGCTGGGCCATGGGACCCCTTGGGGCTGTCCAGCCCATGGGGTGCCCCCAATCCTGTCCCAGCAGACCGAGGGAAGTGGAGGGCAGCAGATCCAGCAGGGAGTTGCCAAGGCCCCCGTGGGTGGGGTGTCTCCCTCTCCGGGCGACACCAGCAGTACACCTGCAGCCTCAGGAGCACAGTTGGCAGGTGTCTTGCCTCTGAGCCCAGCCCTGCCCCGAAGCCACCTCAGGTCCCAATACTTCCTTCCTAAGGGGCAGGGAACCTGATCTAGGTGGGGTTTTGGGAGCTGACTGGATCAGGGGGCTGATACCCATCAGTGGAGGAGGTGGTGGGGTGTGGCCTGGAAGACTCTGTCTCCCTCCTCCTCCCTTGATTCCTCTCTGCTTCCTGTCTACCCTGCCATGGACTGTTTCTTCTCTGCCATGCTGCCCTGCCTTGGAGGCAGCTGACTATGACTGAAACCTTTACAAACTGTGAGTTGAAAGAAACCTCTCCTCCTCAGAGTTGTGGGTGTTGGGTATTGTGCCTCACTGCCAAGAAAGTAACTAAGACACTAAGGGAGTAGGGTAATGGTCACATAGGTAGACAGAAAATGGGAGGTACTCGTCCAGGTCCCTGGCCCTGTGAGTGTGACCTCACATGACAGGGGTGCCTGTGATTGAGTGAGCAGCCTGAGACAGATGACCCCAGGTCATCCCAGACTCCAGTGCAAACCCATGTGTCCTTATCGGGGGAGGGGATGAAGATCTGGCCAGAGTACCAAAGAGAAGGGACAAGACTGGGAGGCAAAGGGTGGGGTGATGGGGCCACCAGCCAAGGAGTGGTAGCCTCACCAGACAGAAAGAAATGGGATGGAGAGTCTCTCCTGAGCCTCTGGAGGCCACTCAGCCATGAACACCTTAGTCTCAGCCTAGTGAGACCCATTTTGGATTTCAGAACCCAAGACCTGCCTGAGAACACATTTCTGTTGTTTATCAAATTTGTGATCATCTCTCTTTCTCTCTCTCTTTCCCTCTCTCTCTCTCTCTCTTATAATGGAAGCCATAAGAAACTAATATACTCATGAAAAAAATGTCTGCAGTTGGGTGGCACCAGAATTGGGAAAGAGATAATGATGGCAACAAGGACCTAGAATCCTCTCCTTTCCCTCATCCATGCTCAAACGTTGGCCATTTGTTTTCTGACTCATTACCCCATGGCCACAAAATAGCTGCCACAGCTCCAGCATCACATTCTCACACAAGAGCATCTAAATCAGGCAAGAATAAGAGGTTGGGGGGGCTTCTCCTTATATAGTTCTTTCTTTCATCAAGGAGGAAAATCTGTTCCAGAGGCCCCTCAGTGTTCTCTGGCTGGATCCAAGCAAGATCACAGGCTTCTCTGGGCCAATCACAAGTCACCCCCTTGCTGAGCACAATTTCCTCCCCACAAGGTGTTCCCTTGGGTAGGAGGGGCCTGGTGTGTCCTTCTCAGAGCAGGGGTGGGCATGGATCACAGAGAGGAGGGCAGGGCGGGCTCAAGGGTGCCCCCCAGTGGCCTCCCTGTCCCTGGGGAGGTCAACAACTCATCTCCTGCTGCAGCGCTGCCCTCAGCTGCACCATGCCCGGCAGGCACTCCTGCTCCGTGTCCCCACCCTGAGGCTGCCTGCGGGCCTTCATGGCTCCCACTGCCCTCAGCCACATCCCTGTGTGTGCAGCCCAGGGGAGAGCAGGGCCCTCAGCTCACGCTGACCCAGAAGGACCTGTGTCCCTCTGCTCCCAAGAGCCATCTCAGCCCTCTTCCTGAGCTCCTGGGCATTATGGCTGCTGTCCTCGCCCCTGCTCCCCAAGACCACACTGGCCAGACGTGAGGCCTGTGGTCTCCCTGAGGCTGGTCCGGGTGGCCCTGCTCCAGACACTCCATGCTATGCACACCCTGCCTCCCACAGGCCTCAGCCTGGCCACTCCACCTCCCTGCGCTGGTCACCCAGGGCCTCCCCACTGAGGCCCCAGCCACATGTGTGCAGGGCAGTTCTGAGCCATGGGCACTGCCTGATGTTATTTATCTACTTGGGCGTGCTGCAGAACAGCTGCTTTATTGAGATCCATCAGTCACAGGCTTAATTAAAATACTGCTGCGCGTCTAACTCAGCGTGGATCAGCAAAGCAAATGTTTGTTTTGCTGCCGTCAATTAAGGCCATGTGTGCAGCAGCCGCTGTGGGGAAGCTGCAGGTGGCTGCCCCACCCTCCAGGATGTAGGGTGGGGACCAGGGACAGCTCTTCCTGGGCAGTGCCTGGGGAGGAGGGGGCTCCCCAGTGCTGAGGTCGCCCTCACCTGAGTCCCAGCGCCCCAGGGGCAAGGTGGGGTCCTCTGCTGCCCTCAGGCAGAGGTGCAGCTGCTATCCCACGTGCTGCCAGGTGGATGGACCCAAGACGGGACACTGGCATGCCCTGCAGAGGGTCCGGTGGAGGATAGGTGGTCAGGCCTGGGTCCTGAAATGCGCGTTGCTATGGTTTGCCCTTCAGAAGCCTTGCCACACTGGAGGGCAGGAGCCCAGCATGGCCCCCTGGCCCTGGTCAGTGTCAGCAGGACCAGTCCCCTTGGGAGCTCAGGGAGGGGCCGCCCGCACCTCCTCAGCTTCTAGGGTGCCCCACTCCTGGTGTGTCCCCTCCTTGTCCCCAAAGCAGTGGCTGCATCTGCTCTCTAATGGCCTCTGACCCCTCAGCTTCTCCTGGCTTCCTCCTCCTCAGGACACCTGGGATACACTTAGGACCCTGAGAGCCCTGGTCACCTCCAATCTCAGGGTCTTCAGTCACATCCCACCATCCCCTGTGCTACATGGGCCCCCAGAGCCACATGCCACAGGGATCGGGACACGACACCTCGGGGTCGCGAGAAGCCAGGTAGGGTGGCTCATGCCTGTAACCCCAGCACTGGGAGGCTGAGGCAGGAAGATGGCAAGTTTGAGCCCAGCCTGGGCGACTTAGGGACTTAATGAGACCCTGTCTCAAACGGCTGGGCTGTAGCTCACCATGGAGGCCCTGAGTTCAATCCCTCTTGGGGGGCAGAGTGAGGAGGGCCTGGGCTTCCTGCAGGGGGGTGTCCGTGGGCCAGTCCACACCGGGAGCCTCGGTTGCTGGGCACACATCTCGGGGACGCCCAGGGTAGAGGTGGTCGTAGAGGAGCGGGTGCCTTCCTCAGGTGGGCACCTGCTCAGCACCTGAGAGTCGCCACCGCGGGGGCCCCACAATACAGGGAGATGAATGGGCTGCAGGAGCAGATGCCCAGCAGTGAGGGCCAAGGTCAGAGGCCGCTAACCAGGCATCCTGAGGGCCTGGGACGATGGGAAGGTGGGGCATCGGCTCGGGCATAACCCCGAGAGGCCCGAAGGCTGCCGGGGGAGGGGGTCTTGGTGGTGGGGAGCTGTCCTGGTGAAGGGGGTGGGCAGGCACAGGCGGTGTGGGACGGGGCGGGGCCGGCACCCGACACTTTTCTGTCTGTGTTGATAACCTGCCTCTGCTTTGCAGCCCTGCATGCTTGGTGAGGTGAGACCATGGCCCTGCATCCTGCTCAGGGGCTGTGGGGGCTGAGCCCAGCAGATCCGGCCCTGACTGGCCCTCTCGGCCTGCAGCGCACCGGCCCCCTCCAGGTGGCGCCCTCCCTGCGGGCCTGCCCCGGGCCTCACAGGCTGCTCCTCTGCGTGCAGGGTCAGCTCCAGTGCCCTCCCCAGCCTGGAGGGTACCCTGTGCTCTCGTCCTTGCCCAGCTTGGGACATCCTGCTTGGAGTCTGGCTGGGTGGCAGGCACCCCACGGGGCTGGGCCACCCCACCTCCTGTCCTGGCTCAAGCCCAAGCCCCTTCCGTGGCTGGTGTCACCCAGCCTCCCCCCCCCCCCGCCCAGTGGGTTGGAACCTCCATCCCAGCTCCCCTCGCAGGCAACTCCCGCCCTGGAGCTCGGGTACCAGACTCGGTCTGGGACGACATCGCTTCCAAGGAGCGTTGCTAGGCAACCTCCCCCCCACAGTGGGGGGCTGCCTGGTCTGCAGGGCCCCTGCCGATTTCTTTAAATATCAGCCCTCTAGTGCAGCATTGTCCCAGAGAAGAGCACTGGCAGCCCCAGCCCTCACAGTCCGACTTCAGGCTCGGCAGAGCTGGTCATGTGAGACTAACCGCGTTGTCTCTTCCTGTCATGGTCCTTAGCCTGGCAGACGGGGACCTGTGATTGCTGTGATTTTAGCAGGCGTTTGCAAGGCCTGCCGTGTTATCCCTGAGGATGAAATGGGAACTACAACCCAGACGATCTGTTAAGTGGATTCTGCTTGTTGTATATAATTATAGACAAGGGGAGCGGCTAATGGGCCAGTGTCACCCTGCGGGAGGTCTGCGGCAGCCCAGGGGGACTGACATCAGTCAGTATCATCTAATACTCTTATCAATGATTTACAGGGGAGATAACTGGCCTGGCTGTCAAGATGCTGCTGAAACAAAGGAGGGGAAGTGCAATGTGACCGGAAGCGTAATTCAGTCATCTCACTGCGGGATGGTTCAAAACTAAAGCATGTTTGAACAGGACACCGCGGCACCATCCACAGGGCGGAGAATTGGACCCTGGGCCACATGCCCGTCAGGACTGCCCACCGGAGCTGCTGTCAGGAGAGCGGAAGCTGAGCTGCGAGGCAGTGTTTCTGGGATGCCTATCTGACAGAGAGTCACATCCATATTAAAAAAAGAGGACGCATTAATTTTTCAAAAAGCAGGGAAGGGAGGCAAGTGGATAGAAAAATAGGCAAATATTTGAACTGGCATTTCATGGATTGGGATCTCCAAGTGCCCTCTGGATGCGCGGAAGATGAATGCTGAATGTCTTAGCCGGAAGACGCCAGTTGTGACCGTGGCGTGAGACAGTCTCCCTGTGATTGTCTCTGTGAGGAGCAGCTGAGCAAAAAGAGGCAATGCAAAGTGCCAGTGAGAAGCCAGGGTGGGGCACTGGAGCCTCGTGGAGGTTCGGCAGCTTTGATCAAAGCTGAACAAACACACTGTGGCCTGGCCTTTCCACATTTGGGTACAGACGCGGTGTCACCCACAGGGTGAGTGTCAAGAACTCTGCCCAGTAGCTGGGCACCAGCAGCCGCAGGCCGGTGCCAGCCACAGCCAGGCTGCAGCGCACAAGGCTGTGAAGGAGCAATGGAAGGGAACAACCGCTGCTGTGCACAACAGGCGGCAGAAGCTCAGGCACACAGTGCCCAGAAGTGGGCTGGCCATGGCGGTGCACGCCTGTGAATCTCAGCCTCCTGCGTGCCCAGGCTGGAGGGTTGCAAGTTCGAGCCCAACCTAGGTAACTTGGTGACTTAGTGAGACCCCGTCTCCATACAGACATTTTCAGATGAAAGAAAACAAAGACCTTATGACCCACAGAAGTGCACTGGGTAAATACTGAAGGGAGTTAGCAGATCCTGAACAGAAACTTGAAGTTGGGTTCCCCAGAAAGACGAGCAGCCCATGAAGTGGCAGTTACACAAAACAATCTCCAGGATGGCTGGGCTGAGCTCCCGCTGGGGCCAAGCTCAGCGCTGGGGCCCATGGTGGTCTCTGGTGGGAACTCTGGCTCCCGAGGTCTCAGCCGTCAGCTCCCAGACAAGGGTGCTGCCCGTGTGGAGCGGGGGATCCTCGTGGCCCAACCCACCATCCTGCTTTTCAGGTCTCTGTGAGCCACCAGGTGGGGCGGCTGGCACCTGGCCCTGGGCACGGCCGGTCTGCAGCTCCAGTGCTCCCTGGCTCTCGGAGCCCATGGGAGGGGAGGCATGCATACACCCTGAGTTGCCATGGCTCCAGGCCTGAGCACCGTCCAGACTTCTCTCTTTCTCTTCTGTTCCCGCTGTGGTCCCAGGTGCAGGATCCTGGGCACCTGGCGTCCTGGTCAAGCTTTGGCACGGTGACCTCACTGGGGGCTTCTTCGGGCCTGTATGCTGAGTCCCTTCACAGCACCACCTGCTGTGACCAGAGCCTTCCAGAACACAGGCACAACCACCTGCCCCTTCTGGCTCTGCAGCTCCCCCCCACCCTGTCCCCCCCACCAGGGCCTGCACTGTCTCTGTCCCTTCCGCCCAGAGCAGCCGGCCTTCAGAGCGAGGCGGGGGGAAGGCATGACACTCAGCACGTGGGGGAGGAGGGCTGGCTTGGCCCCGCCCAGCCCGTGAATATGGATTTGTGCCTCAGGACAGGAGGCACCACGGCCCTCCCTAATTAGACTAGATGAGCGCCTGCCCTGGCGCCCGCCTGCATCAAAGGGAGCAGGCATCCTTCCCTTCCAAGGGCAGCAGCTGCTTCCTTTGCCCGGAACCATCTCTGATGGCAGGCCCAGGAGCCCAGCTATTTAATTAGCACTGAAAGTTCCCCAGCCCTGGGAAGTGATTTGATTCTGGTTTCCTTTGCTGAGCCTGGGGTCCCACTGAGGCCTTTCATCTGCCACCCGCCCACCCTTCACTGGGGCTGGAGTTGGGGGATCAGCCGGAGGGGGCAGGCGGCCAGTGTAGGGCTCCAGCTTCAGCTGGTGACCTTTGAGGAGCCCCTCCCTGGCCTCAGGCATTGGCCCTCCAGGACTGCGATCGCCTGGTGTGTGTGTGTGTGTGTGTGTGTGTGTGTGCGTGTGTGTGTGTGCGCATGCGCGCGCGCACCCCCCCCCCCCGGCTCCCGGCAGCCTCCTCTCTCTGCTCACGCCCTGCCTATGGCAGCAGGCTGGACATGGCACAGGGCACAGCACAGACTCCTAGGTTGGGCAGGCGAAGGTCTCTGAGGTCTCCGGCTCAGTCTGTCTGTGGCCCTGGACCTCTCCAGACTCAGTTCCCCCTTTGCTCAAGTGTGTATGCTCAGGAAGGCTTCCCAGGGGCCCTCTGGCCTGTGGTCCCTCCCTGTCAGCAGCCCCTCTCCCCTCCCTCCCTCCCTCGCAGCGTTAGGACAGAGATGGGCCCGCCTGGCTGGTCCCCTGTCAGGGGGCAAAGGTCAGTGTGTGGCGTGCTGGGCTCTGCTCACCCTGCGAGGGAGGCACTAATGAGAGATGTCAGTGCTGCTGTTCAGGGGAATGCACCGTGCTGAGCAATTTCTTAAAAGAAAAATTCTAACCTTCAGAGTCCTTTGAGCACATTGTGAATGAACAACACGCAGCCTGGGCAGCTCCTGGAATTCTGAAGGACCACAGGTTCCAGAAGAAAGCCTGATTTCCATCTGGTCCCTGGACACGTTGCCTGCCTTCCTAAGGAGCCGTTCATCACGCCCACCGGAAGGCAAGGGATCCTCGCTAACAAATTCTTGTCATTGTTACCCCTCCTCCACCCACACATGAATTTATGCATCTCCCAGACAGACACGCAGCAGACCGGGTCCCCACACTGCCCCTATTGATGATATTGATCCAGCGGCCCAAGTACGCGGCACAGCCTAGCCTCTGTGACTGAGATCAGCCCCGCCAGGACCCCGGGTGCTCCTCCTTCCATTCAGCCCAAGCCAGGCCTCACCTCCTCCAGGCTCTGCCTGACACTGCTCAGCCAGGCCATGTGTCCACGGGGCCAGACCATGGTGTGACACACACTGGTCACTCAGAGGAACTCACTGAAGCAGGGGTCAGGGTGTGATGAAGGAAGGAAGGAGGAAGGAGGAAGGAGGGAGGAAGAGTGAGTGTAACTGGAAGGGAACCCTGAGCCACAGGTAGGAGTTTCGCAGCTCCTTGGAGGCAGGAGTCTGAGGGTCAGGATTCCAACCCACTGTCATAGCGGCCACAGGTTCTGGCCAGGCTTCTTCTCGGGCTCTGGCCATGGGTGGAGGAGCAGCGCCTCTGCAGCCCCCCACCACGCGTCTCCTGCCCAAGGCACCGCTGTCACACAGAGCTCAGAAGGCAGATTTACACGGAACTTCCTGAATTGCTTTTCTTCCTATTTTATGAAATACCTCTCTAAATGTCTGCATATAGCTCTCTTGAGGAAAGGAGGGAGAAAAATAGCAATTAAAGTCTTGTCATACGACTTGTTCAGGCCGTTAAGTTGTTCAATCTTGCATAAAAAATTGGTGCATGTACTTGAGGCGGGAGCGGAGCACCTGGCGCGCTGTAAATGTAAATCAGCGCATAACGACAGGCGCCGCCTCGGCCTCCGCGACTGCCACTGCCTCCCAGCCCAGGTTTACCCTCCTGTGCCAGCGGCGTCAGGCGGGCCTTGGCCCACAGGGCACCAGCGAGGGATGCAGGTCCTGAGCCCTGCCCTTTCCCAGCCCGGCTGGAGCTGGACTCATATCTGGAGGGAGATGCTGCTCCCTGGGCAACAGCCTGGGCTGCACACCGTGCGCACTGCCTAAGCCCTGCCGTCCAGGTGCCTGCAGCCACCTTGCAGCCTGGCCTGGATGTGCTGAGCTCCTTCTCAGGAAGGGGAGGTGGGGAGGGACTGGGGCCCAGGCTGGCCCTGTGGGAGCAGATGCAAGATGTGTAGGCCTGGCCTCCAGGCAGGGGCAAGAACCCTGGTGCACATGGCCCCGCGCTTGCTGCCGGATTGGACTTGGTCCTCACTATGTCCTCGTTGATGCCCACACAGGAGAAAGAGTGCTCTCTCTACCTGTGGAGATTCATTACTTCTGCAAGAGGGTCATTGGCTTTGACACGCATAGTGTAGTTTCAATTATTTATCATAACGCTGGAGAGGCCCGAAGAACATGCCAGACTGTGTTTAAGGGCCGCTCCATGCAGGGTGACAGTGGGACGCCCAGAGTGGTGCCTTGTCCAGGGCCCTGGGGGAGCAGGCGCAGCCGCCGGCCCCAAGATGATTCTCCAAGGGCAAATCTGCTTCCCAGCAACCGAGCCTCACCCTCAGCCCGCGGGGAGCAGTGAGGGACCCCAGTCCACCCTGCACCTCCCAGAGTCACTCACCTGTCCAGCTGTCAGCCTCTGCTTCTGACGTCCATCTGCAGCCCATGCCTCGGGCACCTCCCTGGCTGCCCCAGAGAGCTGGTGGCCGGGGTGAGGTGCCAGTAACAGAGCCAGCACTGCTGGGCTAACCTGCACATAAGTACCATGACCCTCCTGCCCGGGAAAGATGAGCCCAGCCGTCCTGGCGTCTGGGAACAGCGGGGCAGAGCCCAGAGGCTGTGGGGGGTGCTGTGGCTGGAGGCCAGGGAAGGGCTATGGCCACCGCCTGGCTCCAGAGCAGCCCTGGCCGCCCCTGTGCCGGGCAGCCCTGGGTGTCCTGTCCGACACTCCTGTGTCCACCTACAGGCGCTGGGGCTCCGATCCAGGGGCCAACCAGGCATCCCTCCCACGGCCTTGCCTTGGCGTCCACACTGGGGTGGACTTAGGGCCTCAGAGGTCACTGTTCAGCTCCAGGCAGGCAGTCAGGAGGGTAGTGGGTCGGGGAACCTCCGCCAGCCCCCTGCCCTGGAGGCTGCGGGCTGCCTACTGTATGGACCAGAGGGCTCCGTGTGATGCGGCCGACAGAATCAGCTGGGCCAGGCACCTCCAACGGCAGCGGGGAAACTGAGGCCCCACAGTACCCGGGCCCGGCCTGGGGCACATGGCAGGGTGTCTGTGGGCTCCCTCCAGCCCTGGCACAGGCCGGCATGCCGGGAGGAGCCTTCACATTTCTGCACCATGGTGTCCCCGCCCAAACAAGCCCAGGCAAGTGGCCCCACAGTTACTTCGAGTTGTCTCAATCGGTGGCTGTGGTGGCCCCTGCCCCGATCACCTCTGTGCGCTTTGATTTACAGCGAGCAGAGCTCTGTGCCCTGCTCCACCACCAGACCCGGCTGGGGGTTCTGCTCGACAATCGGCACCTCAGCCCTGCGTTTATTCACACCACTGGAGTGTGAATTCTATGAATAAATTTTATTATCTCGGGGCTTCAGGATGACAAAAACATGAAAGCTGCTCTCGTCGTGAGATGCCCCCCCATCCCACCAGGCCACGGGAGGGGCCTCCTGGGAGCTTCATTTAGATTTTAATTAAACTGACTTTCCCCAAACAACATGCAGTAAATTAGTGCCAACCGGGGCTCGCAGCATTCAGGCACCAGGCAGTGTCGGGCTGTGGAGAACTTGGCTCACACGCGAATGCCTGGTGGCCGGCTGCTCCACAAGGGGTCCTTGTGCCTGGCCACCGCCGTGAGACACAGCCCTGACCTGGAAGGGTCGGTCACTTCTCAGGAACCCCACAGCAGTGTCAACCCCACTGTGCAAGGGGAACCGAGGCCCAGCGGGCACTGGGCCTGGCCCTGAAGCCTGTGGCCCCTGGCCCTCAGCCTCACCCAGGGCTGCCTGACGGGAGGCCCAGCCCAGCAGTGGGGACGCAGCCTGCCCCAGCCCATCCACCCTCCTCTCAGTCCCTCCCCGTCATGGGGGCAAAACACCCAGCAGCCAGCACACAGCATCCCATGACCCAACCCTTCTGCACACTCGAGTCTGGCTCTTGGGGGACCCAGAACCCTCCTCCTGCTGAGCCCTGCTGCTCCCTGACACCTGCTGTGGCTGCTGGGCTTCACCTCGTCCACCACCGCGTCTGCGACGTCCTTCTGGGAGGAAAGTCACTGGGGAGGGCAGGTGGTTTCCCTAACAAAACCGGCCCGACATGGCAGCCAGAACCACAGGGCTGTTGATTCTCTGACAGCTCTGGAGGTCAGACAGCCTGGGCAGGAGGAGCCTGGTGCAGGCCCTGACATGTCCTGGGTGGCCGTGGTTGTCCAGGGACAGCTTGGGCTGCTGTGGCACCCCGTTTCCACAGGCCCTGGGCCTGTGTTCTTCTGGGGTCATTATAAACACAGTGTCAGGCCATGAAGCCCTGTGAGGGGTCCTGGGGACACTGCACACTGGCCCTCAGGAGCCAGAGGCAGAGCTGGCCTGCAGCCCCGTGGTGCCAGGGCTGCTGGTGGCATGAGGAGCACCATCCCTGACACAGGGCCAGCGAGGAGCCCAGACCTGTGCAGGCCCTGCTGACCCGGAGCCTGCCTCTGACAGGGGTGACAGAAGTCCTCACAGTGCATCGGAGTGGTCACTGCCCTGCTGTCCAGGTGAGGGAGGACTCCAGATGAGGTGGATGCTGAGAGCCCTGGTCCTCATCTGGTTTCTGAGGTCCTGAAAGCCTGGACATCAGTGTCAAAGGAGACTGAGTCAGGATTCTTCACTACCAGACTAGTGGATCCCACACAGCTCAGTCTTTTCAGTCCCTGTGGGCAGGGAATGGCCTGGGAGGGGCCTCCAGGGACCCACTGGAGTGGCCCCCAAGCTCCTGCTGATGTCGGCAGAGCCCAGGACACTGCCCGGAGAAGCCGAAAGCTCAGCTGCAGGTGACTTTGAGATAATGAAGTCTAATTTCCTGGACAGGGCAGCACAGAGCAGCCGTGGTGCTGTCTACCCAGCGGGCGGCCGTCTTCGTCCAGCTAAAACATCTGCTCCGGCAGCTGGCTGTCCGCTGCCACCGTGCACTCGGCAATAACATTTCACGGCAGCTCTGCTCTAGAGGAGTCACAGCCTGTTGGTTTTATGGAATTGCTTTCGAATCCCCTCCCTCGAAAGGCAAGGACAGCTGTCTCACTCACGGAGAGGACCTACAGGGCCCAGGGCGTTAATTAAGTGGGGAGGAGCTGCCTGCTGGCCGGGCAGCACGTGGTCTCCCCTCCGGGGACAGGAGCTAAGCAGTGCCCCTCATGTGGGGAGGGGGCATCTGGGGCCCCTTGGCCACAGACGGGAGTCCCTGTGTCCAGGCCCCGCAGGAAGCCTCACCTGCATGAGCCAGCTGTGCTCAGCAGGTCCCTCTGGGATGGTGCCAGCTTGAGGTTCTCACCCACGTTTCTCAGCTCTGGGGTCAGTGCGTGGGCTCCTGCCGCCTCCCGGGGGCCTGGTGACCTGTTCAGAGACCCACAGTTGCCCTGGTGGGGGCACGATGGCAGATGACTCCCTGGCCCGGGTTCCAGGTCAGCAGCAGTGAGACCCAGGATGAAGGTGGCCAGCCAGTTCAGCCTGCTCTCAGACACCTCTGCGTGCTGGGGACTTGGGCTGGGGCTGGCACTGCACTGCTGGAAGGGGCACTTTCCACAGCAAGCCTCCGGAAGTCCCACCTACACCCCTCTCCTGGGACTGGATAGGCCACAGCTTGGGAGGCAGCTCTGGGGCATCCGGAGGAGCCCAGCTCACCAGTGGAGGGTAAAAGGGCCCTGGGCCAGGCCAGGGGACCTGAGTTGGGCCCAGACATCAGCCCTGGCCCTGCTCTTGCCCCCAGCTTTCAGCCTTGGGGGGCAGCAGCTTGGGAGCCAGGAAAAGTGGGTGGGCAGGGGTGGGGCTCTGAGACCCAGATGGGGTCTGGGTGGTTTGGGCCAGCCCCAGGCCTGCAGCAGCCCATAGCTGGCTGGGTCCAGCCCCTGAGGAGCTGCAGACTGCTGACTCTGAGTGTGGGACAGCACAAACTGAGCCCACAGCCTGCTGTCTCCGGGGCCTCGGGGCCTCGGTGCTCAGCTTCCAGCACAACTCTCCTGTCACCAGCAGCTTCTCCCGCAGCTCCCAGGCTTGGGCAGTGGCCAGCCTGACTGTCTCTGCCAGACCTTGCTCTGTCTCCAAGAAACCCGGGGCTCTGGCTGGCGGCACCCCGCATTCCCACAGGTTGCAGCCTTGGAGGCAAGCAGGGTACAAGAAGCCCTGGCCACCCTCTGCCTCCAGGAGACTGCCAGGTAGAGCCCTGCCTTGGGCCTGAGGACCTGCCCCCTGTCGGTCTGACCCCACGGTTGGGATAAGTGGGTCCTTTAGGGTGGGGAAACCAAGGCTGAATGGGGTGGTGCAGGGCTGAATTGGCTCCCAGATCCTCCAGCCATGGCCTTGGGCAGCCTGGGGCCCTGGACACCTCCTGCCTCAGCTACCAGTTGGGCAGAGGGTCCTGAGCATGTTGGTCATGGCTCCAGCCTACACCTTGGGGTGGTCGCTTTGGGGTCCTATCAGCGGCCCCAGGGGCTTGTGGGTATTGTCCCCATTTGACACATGAAGTGGGGGCTCAGACCAGGAGCAGGCCGCGGGCCTCCTGCTGCCCCAGCCTCGAGTCTCAGTGTGATCTTGGGGCCTCCAGGCTGCCGGGCAGGTGCAGGTCCTTCCAGAGCCACAGACCCACTCCTCCCGTATGTGAGTGAGAGTGAGGAGTGTGTGTGTAGGGGCTTCGGAGGCAGCAGTAGGACCCTGGTATGCGGGACGCAGGGCTCACTTTGCAGCCCTTAGCCTCAGGGGGGGGGGTCCCGTCCCTAGGCTGATCCTGCCTGGTGCCCACCCAGCCCCGCTCTCTCTCCAGGCTGACTTGGGGGGGGTCAGCACGGCAGGGCTGGGCCGGGGCTCCCGTGCTGGGAGCCTGTGACAGAGGTGCCCAGCAGCCTCCCTCTCCGGGCTCAGTGAGAGGCTGCGGCACAGCGGCTCCCACTGGGGCCACAGCTATGAGTGGCAGCACCTGGAAGTCGGGGGGGTCCCGGCGGAAGGGGCACGAGGAGCCAGCCTTGCCCGGGAGAGGGCACGGGTCCCTGGTGGGGAGTCTGGACCCCATAGGCTGCTCCAGGCAGAGGCCACCCTGGTCTCCTTGCCCTCACTGCCCAGGCAGGTGCCCCTTGTGTGAGCAGGAGGAGCGTTCCCCGAGCGGCGCTGAGATGCCAGGCGCCATGCCGCACGGGCTTTGTCCTCAGAGAAGGGCTTTGGGAGGTGCAACACCCAGCCGGCCTGAAGGCCAGGGCTCTCCCCATCTCCAGGGTCCGAGAAGGGCAGGGGCTAGAGGTGCCTGCCTGGGCCGCCTCCTCGGGAGCCCGGCCCTGCCCCGAGTCTGCATCCATGTGGCCGAGCCCAGGTGGTGTCCCCATTCTCCCACTGCGCTGGGCTCTCCACCAACACCAGAGCATCGTCCAGGGCACCTGCTTCCTGCTGGGCACTGCCCGAGTCTCACATGTGCAGTGGCCAACATGGGCACCTGTACCTGGTGCATCTCGGATCAGAGACAGAAGGCCTGCATGGGGAGAGAAGGAGAGGAAGGGGCTGGGTAGCACAGAGCAGAGAGGGTGAGGGGTGCAGATGCAAGGTGGGGGCAGCTGGATGGGGCTGGTAGGCGCTGTCAGAGGCAGCACCGGGACCAGCCCTCAGAAGCTGACCAGAAGCCAGAGGGCTCTTGGTGGGGCAAACAGCAGGTGCAAAGGGCCTGGGGTGCAGGGAGCCTGTGTCTTCATCGGCGACCCCAGTGGGTGGCCAAGTGGCTGGAGCATTACTGTGTGCAGGGCCTGAAGGCAGAGCCTTCGAGCAGTGGGCTTTATTCTGGGCTGCAGTGACTCCTGTTGATCGCTCAGACCCAGACCCAGCTCGCTGTGGCCTCGGACTGACCTGGAGAGGCCCTGGTGGCAGGAGGACGCCGCTGCCTGGCTCCAGGGAGGGGGGTGGCAGCCCTGGGGACGGGCGGGGGCTGTGGTCTGGCTCAGGAAAGGTGAGGACACAAAGCAGAAAAGACAAAGCTAAAAAGGACGGAAGAGAAAGGTCAGAAAGGACGACGCAGCACCGGCACAGTGATGGCCTGCACACAGGCGCGGCATCTGAGCAGCCGACCGACGGCCGGGCTGAGCAGCCAGCGGTCAGCCATCCTGTCCCCAGGAGGCGAGGAGGAGCCAACCCAGACCTTGCCGTCATGGGCAGGGACCCCAAGGCGCACGCTGCCGGGACCTGGCTTCGGGACCTCATGAAGGCCCCCCCCCCTCTGGCACAGCGAGCTCAGCTGCAGAACCCTCGGGCAGAGAGGATAAACCGGCACTCAGGCGTGATGGCGGAGGGCGGATCTAAAAATACTCACTCATCCAGGGGCCGCTGTCTCCTGGTTCTCACTGAGGAAACCACCCCAACGTGCATGGTGGGTGTGGAGGAGGGGTGGGGCGGGACCCAGGGCAGAACAGGCAGGGCCCTGTCGGAGGCAGCAGGCTGTTTGTCCTGGGGACCCGACCTGGCCTCAGGACGCCCCAGGCAGTAGCCAAGCTTCCCCAGGCAGAGGGGAACCCAGGGGAGCACCCCGGAGCTCCCTGGGGATCAGACTGCGGCCCCAACTGCCCTGCGTGTGGGGAGGTTCTTAGGAAATCACTCCATCACTCCTGTGGCACTGAGCCAGGTCTGACGCGACACTCAGACAGAGGAGCTGAGGGCCCAGCCGTGCTTCTCCCCAGCACAGTCCAAGCACGAGGCCCTAAGTGGACAGCGGAAGCCACGTCCCCGACGGAGGCAGTGCCTGCCCCGCACCCTGCCAGATGCAGAAGGACAACACGACTTGCACTCACCCCACTGCGACCTGCCCTCCTCCTGCAGTCCTGGTCCTGCTGCGGCCGCACTGTCCCCATCCTGCTGCGGGCTCTCTGCACATCTCCCAGGCAATGGAGGGGCCGCTCTGCCTGTCTGTACCCAATGCAATGGAGGGGGTCACATGCGTGTCCCTCTGCTCCTTATCCAGGACGGGTCTGGAGGTGATCAGCTCTGACAACCTCAGAGCCACCGTGCGGGTGGCTGCAGGGGAAGGGGCTCTGACGCCCTGGCGTGTCACCATTGGCCCAGGCATCACTCACAGGCACCACACAGCGAGGGCCTGAGCCCTGCAGGGACCTGGGGAGAACACAGCTCGCAGAGTTACCCTGTCATTAAGGAGCAAGCCAGGGATGCTAAGACTGTCCTGCCTTTGCAGGCCGCACACTAGTGCATCTCTGGTGACCTCGGTGGCCCTTATGAGGTGCTCACAGTGGCTTGGTGCAGACAAGTCGCACTCCAGTTTACAGAGCAGGGGAGGAGGTGGGCAGGAAGTTGGGCGCTTGCCCAGGACGCCGGCTATGCTCACCCTGCACCTGGAGCTGCAGGTCCAGCCAGGTCCACAGCGGCAGCGCCGTGGGTGGCGAGTGCACGAGAGCCGTAGGCGGCTTGCAGTGTCACCCAGGGTCCCCGCAGGGTCCTGCAGCAGTGAGGCCTGGTTCTGCTCGGGCCAGGGAGGCAGCAGAGGGGGCATCCAGCAGTGCGGGACCCTCGGTGTGTGGTTTGAGGCACTGTTCGGAAGGAGGGAAAGGAAAAGTGGGCCTGGGCCCCAGCCTGGGGCCAAGGAAGCGAGAGGGTTGCCTGATGCCGGAGGAGGCACTTGGGGTCCGAAAGGGCTTTGGGGCTCTGTTTTTCCTCCAGATGCAAAAGGCTGGAGTGTGTTACACCCTGAGAGTGAAGCCAGAGGAGGAAGAGTCAGGCACAGCAGCCAGAGGTCCTCGGGCTGGGGGCTGTGTCACGCCCAATACAAGGTCTAAGTCCACGCTGTGGACAAGAGATGTTTGCACCAACTTTGATACCTGCTTTAAAATAAAAGACCAAAGTCAACGCCAACAAAACGCAGAGTGATGACAACGGTAACCTCCGAAGCAACACAAAGCTCGAGTGGCCCAAAGGGACAAAGACCCACAGAGGGTCCCAAGGGCCTGTGGCCCAACACCACGTGCACAGCAAATGTGAGGTTGGGAGGAAGACTCGGGACTGTGAGGACACTGCCCAGCACTGCTGCCCACGCCCAGCTGGGGCACAGGACCAAGAGCACACACATGTGGACCCTGAGCTGACCTTGGAGGCCTTGCACGTGCTCCACCTGTCCCACCTCAGCCCCAATCCAAAGTGTGGTTATTTATTTTCCATAAAGCACGGAACTCCGGAGTGGATGAAGAGTCCCAGACCTCGTTCATTAGGAAAATGCAAATTTTAAAGAAAGGAGTTGTCCCTCACCTAGCAGCTCAGCAGCCCAACGGTGCCTTAGGTTCAGATGTGGGGAGGGGAGAAGCTCCCCTGGGGCTGGGGCGGGGTCCCTGACTGCCCCACCTGTGTAACCGTTTGGCCAGCGCTGACCTGTGATAGGTGAGCACCAGTGGCCACGTCCGCTCCTGCTTGGGGGCCAGCTGTCCCATGGGGCTGTCCTTTCTCTCTGCCCCAGTGATGCACAGTGGCCCAGAGTGAGTGTTCTGCACCCTGACAGGGACAGGGAGCAGAGGAGCAGCCACCCACAGTGTGCATGAAGCTGGGCCAGCAAACCTGTGTGGCCGGGACCCGGAGTGCAGGTTGCAGAGACAGGAGCCAGAGGAGCATGGCCACCAGTGCCAGGGTCTGGTGCACCTGGCCAGGCTTTGCCCCAGGCTGGTGAGCAGAGCAGAGCCCGGTTCTTTCAGCGCTGGAGACCAAGAGTTCAGCCAGGCTGCAGGAGCCCCCAGGGTCTCGTAGGAACCCTGCTGTCCCCAGCCTGCATGCAGTGAGGGAGGTCGGCCCTGTGTTCCTTCTTGTCAGGGGGCAGGGAGTGTTCTCTGTGGGGACAGCACCGTGTGCGCGCAGCACACCACACCACACCATTCATCTAGACAGTGAGCCAGTAACCAATAAGCACAAGGACTCACATGGGGAGAAACAGGGCTGGGGGCCAAGACGTTAAAATCAAGACAGAAATGCACTCGGAGCAGAATTAATGGGGTCTTAAATACGGGCGCGAGGAGAGAGGGATTCAAACAGTGAGGATGAAAATAGGCGAGAAGGTAGGAGCAAAGATGGGGACAACACACGAGGGGAGAACGAAGAAAAAGGAAAGAAGGAAGGAAGGGAAACAGAGAGAGAGAGTGAGAAAGAAAAGAACTTGAACCTCTAGAGGGAACTAAATGGACATCCTAGAACTGAAAAATATAATGTATGAAATTAAGGAACCAATAGATGGACTTAACAACATTAAAAAATTTAAATTTAATTCTTGATGCATGAAAACTACACAACCATGGAAACCCTGTGATGCTCCAGTGCATATGGGCATGATGTGGTATTTAAATCTGGGCAAACATTTCTATGCTCCATGTTTGTCCACAGTAGAAACATTCAAAACCCTTTCTCCAGCGATTCCCGAATGTGCAGTGCCTCGCTGTGTGCCGTGGGCCCACCCGCTGCAGCCTCGGTGACACGATGGCCTCCCGGCTCCCACAGGTCACTTCTGAGACGTCCACTGCTGAAATCACACCTGTGGTGCGTGTCTTCCCAGGCCTAGCTCATCTCACTCCACCCAAGGACCTCCAGCTCCACTGTGTTGTCCCAGGGACCAGGCTCTGTGCGTCTCGGGCTGAGCTGTGTCCGTCGTGTCCCTGTCCATGGCAAGTTCATCCCTCAGCTGTGAGTGCACACGTGGCCCCTGCTCACTGGCCATTGTGAACGCCCTGCAGTGGTGCTGGTTGGCGGTGTCTCTTTGACCTCCTGGCTGGTTTCCTTTGGGTCCCAGTGCGGTTCTGTGGCTCGTTTACGAGCAAGCTCTGCACTGCTTTCCCACGGCTGTGCCAGTCGACACTACCCCTCGCTGGCAGTGCTGCCCTTGCTTTTGGGTTCAGCTGCTCCAAAGGAGTGAAGGAGTAGCTCAGTGTGGTTTTGATTTGCCTTCCATTTGCATTTTCCTGGTGATTAGTGATGCCTGCCGAGTGTATTTTCACATGCACATTGGCTGTTGTTATCTTGTTAGGAAGTATCTGTCTGCGTCTATTGCTCACTTTAAATTCTCTGCTCCTAGGTTGTTCGAGTTGCTTGTATATTTTGGATGGTAACTCCTCGGCAGATGCCCCGTTGGCGGATACCGTCCCTCATCCTGCAGCTGCCTCTTCATCTGGTGATTGTTTCCTTTGCACCCCAGGAGCTTTTCAGCCTGATGCAGACCCATCTGTCTGTTTTTGCTATTGTTTCCTGTGCTTTGGAAGTCTTGTCCAAAAAATCCCCTCCCATTCCAGTGTCCGGAAGCATCTCTCCCCATACCCCCAGCCTTTCTTTTCAGACAGGGTCTTGTTAAGTTGCTAAGTTGCCCAGCCAGGGCTTGAACTTGCAGTCCTCCTGCCTCCACCGCCCAGAGTACTGGGGTTATAGCCATGTACCACCATGTCTGGCCTCCTTGTGTTTTCTTCTAGAAGTTTCGTAGTTTCAGACAAAGATGTTTTAACATATACAAATCAATGAATGTGTTACATCAACAGAAAGGAGAACAAAAATTATATGATCATCTCAACAGATATAGGAAAAGCATTTGACAGACTTTAACATCCTTCCATGACAAAAACTGAGCACACGTATAGGAGGAAAACAGCCCAACAAGACAAAGCCAGTGCAGCGAGACAACAGTGAATACCGTGCTGCATGGAAAAGGCTGTGATCTCTTTCAGACCTGGAGGAGGAAGAGAAGAGGGAGGGGGAGGGGAGGAGGGGGAGGGGAGGCAGCCCCACCACTATGAGCCAGGCCAGTCAGGCAGGGGAAGGAAGCCAGGAAGGCAGAACGTCACCGTTTGCAGGTGACGTGATCGGACATACAGAAAGCGAAGGACAGCACCAAAACTTCTAGGATTAATAAGCAGATGTGGCAAGGTTTCAGGGTACAAAATCAAAGTACAAAAGTCAGCAACATTTCTATGTCAGTAGTGAATTATCTGAAAAAGTTTCCAAGAAGTTAAATCTATTTATGATAGTTAAAAATGATGAAATACTTAGGAATAAATTTAATCAAAGATCTCTATAATGAAAACTACGACATGAAAGAAATTGAAGAGGATACAAAAAACAGAAATATGTCCTGCTCATGGATCAGAAGATTCAAAACTGTTACAATGCTCGTAATGGTTGCGAAGCAATCTGCAGACCCAACACACTCTACCAAATTACCAAGGACGGTCTTCACAGAATTAGAAAATACGAGCCTAAAACCTAGTGGAAACACACACCTCACATCACCAACAACTGCAAAGGGCCAAAGTGATCCTGAGCAAAAGGAACGAAGCAGGAGGCAGCACCTACCTGACTTCAAAATACACCAGGGAGCTGAAGCAATCAAATAGGACGTTACTGGTTTAAAAATAGACTTGCAGCCCAGTGGAACAGAACAGAACACAGTGCCTAAAGTCACCCACACATCCACAGCCAACTGATTTTGGACACAAGCACCGCGAGATCATACGTTGGAGAAAGGACAGTCTTTCCCATAAAGGGTGCTGGGAAAATTGGGTGCCCACAGGCGCAAGAATGAAACTAGACCATGTCTCACTGGGTACAAAAATCAGCTCCAAATTGGAAGCACCCAAAGCATGGAATGTAAGATGTAAAACTAAGAGCATTTGAGATGTAACAGAATTCTGGGGCGAGGACTGCAGTGATGGTAAATGCAAAATATCAACCAACACATACAGAGGGAAACAGGAAGGAAGAAGAGACAGGTGGCATACATGAAGCTCTTACCCCCTGTAGCTGTAGCACCAGCTGGAGAGAGGGAGAACGGGAGAAGCCAGGTCTGAAGAAATGATGATTGGGAGCCCTGCAAAATAAAGGAAAGGCATCAGCCCAGAGCCAGCAGGAGAAGCATCCAGGCACCCACACCCAGACGCCTACCGAAAAACCGCCGAGAACAAAGGAAGAGGTAGGGCTGGGGTGGCTACCTGGCCAGTGCTGGCCTCAAGCTTGCCAGGCCCCAAGCTCCACCCCCAGCACCGCCAAACGAAACAAAGCTGTAAAAAGGGCCCCAGAGAATGATGCGTTGTCTTTAAAAAGCTAAAATAAGATGGAGAGCTGAGTTCTCCTTGGACCTGAAGGAAGGAAGCCAGAGGACCCCGGGAGACAGCTCCCAAGAGTGGCATTGAAAACCCGCGGTGACCTGGGGTCCCTGTCGTCTGGAGAGAAAGCAACATGGAGGGAAACTGCCGCAGACAGAAATGCAAGGGTGAATCTCTCAATAAACAGGAATAGGCGCCACGTATGTGGCGATCACAGTGCTGGAGCTGACCTTCCTTCACGCGGCACATGTACATTCACAGTCAGTGCAGAGCGAGGCAGGAGGCAGGGGAGCCAAGGGAGAGAACCGGTCCCCAGGAAGTGGCCGGGTCTCTCTCCACATCAAAATGGCCGGGAGGTGCGCTGACGTCTCCCAGCTCCCAGCCCCGAAGCTGTGAGGACGCACACCCAGTACCTTCGGAAAGGGAGAACGGACCGGAGACCTCGTCCGTCCGTCCGTCCGTCCGTCTGAGCAAAGGCGAGAAACGGACGTGGAGGAAGTGGAGGAGAAGCGCGTGAGACTGCAGAGGAGAGCGCCAAGCCCAGCCTGCGGGACCCAGGCCACCCGGGCCTGCCTGGGCCCGAGGGCAGCACCCATGGCAAAGCACAGCCTAACTGCAAGCCCCTTAGCAGAGCAGACCCCTCCCGTCCAGTCGCACCAAAGACAGCCTGAAGAGGGGAGAATGGGAAGGACTGGGTGCACAGGGACCAGATGGGAGCCGGCCGCTGACCGGGGCAGCCCGGGTGCCAGGGAGAGACGCTGCCGGCGGTGGGGACAGGCGTGCACTGAAGGAGCCAGGCCTCAGGACACTCGGCCCCACGTGCATCAACAACAAAGTGCCCGGGAGGAAAACAGAGCGAGGCTCCTGGCAGGGCAGGCCCGGACCTGATGTAATGGGCACACGTGTGGGACGCGGCGCTGACCTAATTGACAAGCGACACAGACCACTGCCCTGCACCGCAGCGGCCGTCCTCGGTTCAGGGCCCGCGACCTGGACCCCTGGGCCTCCGGGGAAAGCAAGGCCACGCCTTCCTCGTGCCGTGGGCCTTCCCGAGTGGACTCCGCTCATCATGCGATCAGGCTGGATTCCAAAACCGAAATACATCCGGAAAATGCTCAGCTGCTTGGAGATTATGCCGCACGCCTCTAAATCACAGAAGACCTCACCAAGGAGATTAGGGAACGCTGAGAACTGGCTGACAACGACACACAGCACATCCAGACCGGGGTGCAGTGAAAGCAGTGCTTGGAGGGAAATGTATAGGCCATCGTGTGTCTATTTAAAATGAAGAAAGGCTGAAAATCAATGCCCCACCCTTCTGTGTCGAGAAACTGGAAAAACCACGCCTGGTGAGAGCCCAGGGGGAAGAAATAAAGAGAAGACAAGAAATCAGTGAAATAGGAAACACACAGCAGGGACGTCCCATGAAGCCAAACTTCGGTTCTTCACAGAGACTGACGACGTGTGGCCAGAAAATGGGGTGAAGGTTTAAATTTAAAAGTATTTATTACTGTAAAAGACATGTTGCCACAAATCCCCTCCAAGCCCTCCTCCTGGTTTTGAACCCATGCCACCGTTCTTGCCATGCTCGGAACGGCTCTGGAATCCTCCTTCCTGAGGGTCTTCGGCTGCCTCAGCATCCTGAATGGATCCAAAACATCCACCTTGAATGTTCATTTTGACTTTGGGAAGATAGAAGCCGCACGTCCCATAGCTGATGAGTAAGGGGGATGAGAACACAGTATCACGTTTTACAGCCTGCCTTTCTGTTGCAAGGGACTGGGCAGCAGCACTCACTGTGTTTTTTTCACACCTCATAAAGTCACTCATGAGGGGAATGGACAACTGCTCAGAGTGGCAAGAATGCTGGGCATGGTGCCACACGCTGTAATCCCAGCACTTGGGAGGCGGAGACAGGAGGGTCAATATGAGTTTGAGGCCAGCCTGGGTTACATAGAGAGACCCTGTCTCAAAAGAAAAAAACAAAACAAAGAAAGAACATGGCAAAAGAGATGGAATAAGTGTGTTTGAAGTCAGGGGGAGGGTTTTGAAGGGGAATTATGCAGTGTGTCTTTTGCTGTAATTTAAAAAAAATTTTTAACATTCAGTATATATTTTGATCACATCTCCTATCTCTAACCAAAGTGACCAAGGGGGAAAAGGGAGAGAAAATGCAAATAAAGAAAATAAGGAATAAAAAGTCACTAACGGGGCCGGGGATTTAGCTCAGTGGTTCTGCCGTCTGCCTTGCAAGCACAAGGTCTGAGTTCGATCCCTGGTACCAAAAAAGAAAGAAAGAAAGAAAGAAAGAAAGAAAGAAAGAAAGAAAGAAAGAAAGAAAGAAAGAAAGAAAGAAAGAAAGAA